>DWEC01000737.1:0-15490 GCA_018245735.1 Microceris miodesmiata
GTCACTTTTGGTTTGAGACGGCGTCCACGCACCACGCCTTTGACGAATCGTTTTGAATCCGTGGCATCATACGATATGGTAGTTTAATTGAGTTTATACAGTGTTACTGCAATGGTTAATTATTTATTTAAATGAACATTTTCCGATTTTAAACATTCCGGTGATTAAATAATTTTGATTGAGAGAGGAACGTGTGATTTATTCGCTAGCGCCCAACATATTCACTAACTTACATAAGATGAATTCCCATGAAGGCCCATTTAACTTTTCATATAAAAAGGAATAGAAAAACTAACTCATTATTATTACTATTTTTAGGGTAGTTAGGCAGTTTGCAGATGATTAGGTTTTTTAAGGGGCACGCTGTCTTATATTGATTCTATAATAATAATCAATAATTTTATTTACTTTACACATGCATTTTTATATGAACTTCTGTTTATTTCGTATGAAATGCTTTAGTCATTGTTTTGGATATTTTTGAAATCTAAAACGTTTAAAACATATTCACGTAATATTTAGTCTTTAAAACATTAACTAAGTATAAATAAACAGTTAAATTTATTTTAAACATAATATTATAGAATTTTAATACAGTAAAAGCTCGTTATTCGCGGGGGATACGTTCCATAAATATGCCCCGATACAGAAACCGCGCATATGTAACGGTAATTAGTATAGAATCATAGGGGATACGTTCAAAGGTTCCAAAAAAGGCAATATGTATGTCATGTATGTTAAAATTATCAACAAATGATAAATTAGCAAATAAAATCAATCTTCATTGTCAATTGCAGGCAAATGTTTTAAGATATTATTAATTTTTTCTTGCTTCGCCACTATTGAAACATCTTTAAATTGAGATTTTCAGACGATATATGCATATTATGTAAAAATGATATTCAGACGTAACACTAAAAGTTTTCCTTTTAAAAATAAAGCTCCTTTCCATAGATGGATCAATTTTCATAAAATTATCAGTGTTCATTAGCCATTCTTAAGCCTTCACCCAAGTTTATAAATTCAAGATCATGTTATCCCTGCTCGCTGAAGTCTCTTCTTCAGTGCAATGTGCAGTTGACATTTCCACCAATTCGGTTTCGGTTGAGTGATCTTGCGCATCAAGTAACTCCTGAATGTCAGTTGATTCTATCTGCTCGAAGCCATCTCGCCCTATTCTCTTTGCAACTTCAACAACATTTGCAGCTAAATTTTGAACTTGCATGGATTCTTTATTTCCAACAGTCAGTACCGTCGGTTATTAAAACGGCGTGTTAATAAAAGACACCGAATATTTCTCTGTATACCGATTGAATAGAAGAGCGAATAAGAAATTTTTAACCGCGAATACAGGAACTGGATTGCAATTTTTTGACCCGCGAATATCGAAAATGCGAATAAGGAAAACGTGAATAAGGAGCTTTTACTGTAATTTAAGTACTGATAAATCTACCTGTTCGAATTTAATCCGGTATATCAAAGTTACAATGTTTTAATTAAATACGCTAACATTTTATTTGTGAGACAATACCATTTTAGGCTTAGCAATATAACAAATATAATCATAAATACCGTGGAAGAGGTCTTTCAAGATGAGAGAAACAGTCTGTCTAATAATTATCTTTCATACTTTTTCTGTACATATGATATATTCCTTGATGCTATGAAAGAAAAATAACAACTGCGACACTTATAATAATAACACATAAAATATTGCGAGGAGACAGGAAGTGCTAGGAATTGTTATTACACATATCTATCATAACACCAAATTGAAATAGAGCAGACAATTATGTAGAGCAGAAACTCCACGTCCACGCGAACATTACGGAGTATCTCACATTCATGATAATAATGTATTTTACAATATTTACAGAGTTTATTTCAATCATATCTAAATTAATAAATCTAATTAAACATCTCTGATTTGGATATTTCATAGAATAGTTGCTAGAAAATTCTTATTCAGACTTGTTAAATTATGTTTCGTTCCAATTAAATTATATTCTGTTCCATTAAATTCCATTCCAAGTCATTCCGTCCCGCTTATTTTATTCCATTGCATACTGCATATATATGTATCTATTCAAGTACTTTAAATAAATAATATTTAGTACGCAGATCTAAGATTATATCAAGAGTCCCAGCCAGGGCTGTTAATTCAGCGATCAATTAATCTAAGTGTCGCTCGATTTAATCCGTTCGGTTGTTAATTCCATTAAATACTATTATCAGATTAAATGAGGCTGCTTCGAGGTGATTTGGGTTCGATTTGTTTTTGCAATGAAAGGTTAAAGAAGTGTTCCTTTTTAGTGGTTTTTTTTATTATGATCGTTATGTGTGATCATGTGGTCGGGTGACAAGAAGAAATGCTGAAAGCCTCCGGATACATAAAACCTGGGAGTAAAGAGTCTAGATTTAGAGAGTACAATACCTTCAACAATGATTTTCCAAGGACTGATGGATGCATTAGTTATATTTTAGATTAATATTACATAATATATGTAGGTATATATTATTCAGATAGTAAAATAAAGACAATATTGCTTGAATTCTATATGTTGCTCGATAGACAACCCTAAAACCTTTGAGTTTCTCCAGAACAAAGTGCGGTTGCGGTCAAGAGTTCCAGTTTCAGAAACAGGAACTAAATTAAGTTCAGCTTGTTGATCGTTAGGAGGACGATGATTAAGTAGTCAATGTAACTCTTTGTATGAGGCTTACAGAGTATGAATAAATAACTAACGCATGTGTCTCGCACAAATATTATTTAAAACTGTACAATCTTGTAGCTACACGTAAATCTCAAAATTATAGTCATCTACTTGTTTCCCTCCGCAGCTGGACAAACGTCTTCCTTGAGTTGCCTTTGCCCATATTCTCCACGCTGGACAATTGTTAGAAATTGGAGATCAGAGAACACATTTTCTTGCACCGCCTATGTTATTGCCCATCACCGACCAGAGCATTTAGCTATGCGTGTGTAGACTATACCACCATAAGCTGGTCGTCTGGACCTTGTCTATTCAATAGCAGAACGTACCACGAGCTGGTGAGGTTGGCTTCGGGGTCTAAGATGGTCTTTGAGACCCCTCATACCCTATAATTAAATAATATCTCACAAGGAACCAAAATTTCCAACCACAACATTAGCGATATTTATTACTGACATACTGAACCATGCTTTATCTCTTAGTAGAAAACATCTATCTTATCTCAGCGGAATGTCGGTACTAATTCCCAAACTTGCATTGCACACATTTTCCCGCACGATATACAAACAAAATCCATAGTTTTCACAATACTCCCCGTATTGTTTACAACTCCGCAAAGAACTTTGTTCCATAGCTTTGTTCGGTTCGCGCAAAATACTTTACAAACAATTATTCGGATATAATGGAACTTGAGGTCGAGTTGAGTACTTTAAGCGTGAAATTACAAGGATTTGAATTTTAAATGCGAAGCTCGACTTCCAAAAATTATGTTAAAATATTGATGTAAACCTGGTGGTAAGTGCCTCAGGGAGATGTCTCTTCGGGTGTCGGTCACGCCGCTATGAATTTATATGAAATGTGAGACTCCTTTGAATTTTTTAAATATTAATTTCTTTTGGGCCACAATTTCTTTCTAGTTATAATTTCTAGTAGTGGCGCGCAATTTGGACTGTTTGCCTGGTGTACGGCAGTAGGCTCACCACCTATTCCATTGTGGGACGTAAACATAACTGGTCAAACGTGGGACTGTACTACACACCCACCCACTCTCCCTACCATTTTGAGGATTACAGGCATGATGATATGTCACGATCACTATTCTTATGAAATGCTTCTTGTTGCTCTTCTTCTAAGTAGTAAGAATCACAGCATTTTAGTTGTCTAGACTTATTTTATAAGAACTGTTTTCTTTTAGACGTAAAAAGAAACGCATATTACTTACCGAATCACATGCTATCTTACTATTATATGTTTCGTGAGGTTACTCACTGCAGGTTCGAAACTAGTCGGGCCATCCCGAAAAAACGGACGTGAGTTAAGCCATTTATAATCACGTGCTATCTGTATTCCAATTTTAAACCAAGTCCAGGCCTTAATTTTTGCGTGATTAACAAAGATACAAACAAATGCACATTCATTAAAAAATCCTGAATTAGTGTAATAACTGAATATATGGTAAGAATGTCATAAGTACATCATTATTATCGTGACCATCATCATCACCGTCAATCTGTTTCACTCCACTGCTGGACACAGGTACGTATCTGAAAAAGAACATCATTGCGCACTGTCCTCGACTTGCGGCATCCAGCTTCTGCCTATCTTCTGGTATAAGTACTTTATTTATAAATATATTTAGTAAGTCTTTCACACGTTAAGACAGCGTATGTTAATATCTAGCAATAACTAAGCGGGGAATATAAAAGCCTAGCAGTTGCAAATTATTTTTATCCGACTTACAATACGGTGTAACAGCATCCACGTACTTCACAGGGTGTCATAGGCACGAATAAGTTTAAAATCGATTAGCGAAAATTCACGTCATTGGTACTACAACTTCCTACGTGCTGCCGAACTGCGGCAGGATTTCAATGTGCGAAGGGTCGAAGGGTTAGGGTGTGAAATTTCCTATTATATTTATTGTTAAATACCTTTCAATAGGTCGCGCTTGTCGTCCTGTTAAAGATTTGGGCTCGTTTGTCATTTTTGGAAATATTTATAACGTGCATAACACGGTCATTGAAATAAGAAAGTCAATTATAATTTATCAAAAAAATGCTTATAATAAAATCTTCAAACTAGATCTATAGCCTAATCTTTTAGTTATTCGTAACATAGAATGTGCCTGTATCTATTGACAGGTTACGCACAATAGGCATACGTTTAAAAAAACTGCGCCAGATATAGCAAAAGGTTACAGCAAAAGACTGAATTACTGAACAAAAGAAAGGCTATAAAAAGTGGCAAAATTTATTTCTGACCAAATAGAACATAAACTTAAACAGAATATTCCAGAAATTTTTCGACTTTTCAGAAACAAAGTTTCTGATTTCTTGTATATGCAATGCAATATAGGTACAATAGAGCATACATCACCGCTACTGTCATTCTCATAACAATGTATTCTCCTATCTGATATTCTAGTCAGACATGTTACTCCTTGAAATACCTCGGTCGTAGGTCACTTGCTAACTAAAGCTCTCAAAGGCTATACAACGCTACAAACATTCCAAGCTCACGTCACTGTGATTAAACGAATAATCTGATTTCACCACACAACATCCTCCTATCTTGTCGTAACTACTTCTTTAATAAAAATTACAGAAAAAAAGGATGACTAAAAGACTACATTTACAAGGAGAAAGATTTCATTGCAACAATTAACATATTATTAATGACTATCGACAGTTTTTTCTCTGGCTTTCGTCTGATGAAGCTGTTCGTCTTCCATATTTATGTGAAGTGAGTAAGATCGATGAACCCAGCAATTGGAATCGATTTGACTCAAACATTCATTAATGGTATGTATATATTTACGTACTTCATTATGAAATGAAAATTTAGAGTTTGTATCTTACCAACAAAAGTGAATCAATGAATGATTAAATCAATAAATTAGTCGATTATGAGCGATAATAAATAAAGGTAAATCGAACTGTTAAATGATACCTCGTGGTGAGCAATAAATAATGGGAGGTTGCTTTTTAAATATTGGAAATTTGCTCCCCTTATTATTTAAAAGAGATACCCTCCTACCAGATAGTCTGACGACCAGAAGAAGACATCGGGAAGCTGCTGGATACGGAAGGCCCAAGACCGGAAGGAATGACGCCTTTAGAGGAGGCCTATGTCCAGCTGTGGACAACTAAATACTGACGATGATGATAATGACTATTATTGTTAAATAATTATCTTGGTTTATAAATATACCTGACATTCAGCACTTTCCGTCTGCAAGCGATAATAATATAAATAAGTCTATTCTGATTTCTCGAAAATGTCAAACCTATTGAGCTAGTACAAATTTTGTCTCACTGTCATAATAACTGGGGAATCTCTGAAAACTTCAGTGAACATTCGACGAGGCTCATTATCTTCACTGTTCAATGCCTTTTATTGACATTCCCCGTCCACTTCTTCATTTGCCTGCCGTCAATGGGAATATTTTCACGCAGAATCACATATTTTTATTGTATGATAATAACAGAGCTAGAGTTTATTTATATCACTAACTCTAAGTCGTTCTATAATCGAAACTCACACAGGATAGTTGAGTCGGTAGGTTTCAATAAGCAAAACTTTTTGCGTGAACTTAAGTCTTCCAATGGACCTGTCGATTATCGAATATCAACACACTCGGTCCCTTACAGGATAGGCACCCACATCCGAATGCCAAATATCTCTATTCTTACAGACTTGAGCTGCTTCTTCTAAATTCACTACTCTCTCTACACAGACCGGTTTCGATAACTTCTTACTTCTCTGTCAGCAATTCTTGGACGTATTTAGCCAGTGTCATTTATACAATAATAAAATCCATGTACTTAAATAAAATTTTTGTTGAATAACATTGAATAGCTGATTAGTAAGATTTCTACATTAATTCGCAGCGTAAAAGTTGTTTGCAACCTAACGAATAAAATCGTGCTGTATTCATTAGTCAACGTCCCGCGCAAACATTCTGTTCCGCCGCATCGAGGTACGTCAATATTCGTATAACACGCAGAAATCACCTTGGCACTTGCAAAGAATACGTTTCCCCTCATTTAACTTGGACTCCACCTACTGGTTGTGCAGCGTAGACCACCGTCTTCATTTGACTCCACTTATTGGTCTTGCTTTCGACACGGCTGTATCCACACTTATAGCGAGGTGCATAGTTAACTTCTGCAAGTTATACCACTCATTCAGTTAATAATCATACTGTCGTATGGTGTAGTATAAGATGGACTACAAATTAGAATTACTATAATGGATACGTAATACATTTATTTCGCCTGGTAAAACATTGTATAACGCACTTCTTAAGTATTTTTGGACCGTTTTGTATTGTAATTATATGGCGAAATAAATGAACCAGACAAAAAAACGAATCAATGACAACTGTCTCATCTTTTACTAACACTAGATATGGTCTGTATAAATCAATGAATAAAGGATATATAGCAGAACTTAAAAAATATTGGGTACCATCATGGTCATACAACCGGCTACAATACTTTAGCTTTGCCAAAGTACAATAAAAGTATTACCTGTCACACTCTTGTTCGGCTCACTGACTAAACAAGGAATATTATTTAAGGTCTATTACACGTACCATGTCTATACATTGTTTAAATAAATATTTGCAACGTCAAATCCTGAGTCACACAATATTAGATTACTGCGGAAATTGTTTGACAACAAAATGTATATTTATAGCCACGTTTGTTTTCCACCTCACGGATTAAAATCGCGCGGCAGTCATTACTCAACGTCTGGCGCAAACCTCGAGTTTAACTCACCGGAGCTCATAATAGTTTCCTTATTTAGCGTGCGGAGTAGTATTACCTTACTTTTATGCTTTACACTGCATAACGCTTAATTATTTGTGGCGCTTCTTTGCTCATCATCACATCAGCCTACTCCTGTCCACTGCTGAACATAGAGCTCAGTGGCGTGGTCAATAACACGTCACTGAGCACGACCTTTATCTCCTCGATCTATCTGCTGCCAGCCACTTTAAGCATCTCGTCACTCAAACTAGTTGGTTGTCTCCTGTACTACGTTTCCCATGTTGTGGTCCCCACGCCACAACATTCCTACTTCACTATACGTCCAACAATTGTCGACTATTTATAGATAACTATATATGTTAAGCAACATACAGTACTACTAGTCATTATCAAATGTTGTAATTGAAACTATATACATATTGCTTTGGAAGAACTACGATAGCTTACTAGTTCAAAATTCAACCTCTCATTTCGGGAGACGTGGATTCAAATCCTTGCGCTCGTCTATTTTGTTGGTAAAATATTCACACAGAGAAATATAAGAAATAAAAAGTGCTACTGACAAATTTTATGTACCTAATAAAATTATTACTCTAACATTTATAGGTGTTGCTGAGTGTAGGGGTGATTTCTTTATCATTCTCATGCGCTATTATACAAGAATGAATTAATCATCATATATTCAAATTGTCTGAGTACAAATACAATTAGCGTTGAACCAAAACCTTACGTGTGTTTTTATATTGTTCAAATAGTTTCCTGGAATTGTCTCCTCCCTCATACACACGTATATGACCGTGAATAGCTCCATATTTTAATTTCAAGAAAAATAATTAAGGCTAGCAACATAGCGAGCCTTTCTTCATAACGTATTAATTCATTTGTTATAATTAAGACACCAATTTTATTAAACTGTCACACTTTACTGATGACTGTAGTCTGAATATAACTATATAGCCTAACCAGTAGGTATAGAGCGTCTGAGCAATATAGAACTATATAGAGAGTCCACCCATACCGAAGATTCCACCATGTTGTGGAAACCGCCACCAACATTATTTTGCGATTGTTCCATACTATCGATCGTCGTCATGATCGAATTCGCTCCTTTGCAAAGTACCTGATCTCTCTCTTGACATTAAAACTGTGTCACCCAAAACCATCGCAGTGTTTGTGCTAACCGCAGGTGTTGTATGTCAGATATGCCAATAAGGACGAAATAGGACTGACACCTTAAGGTCGCAGAGACTCGTGGCCTATACCCAGCCACAGTCCATAAAATTATTAAACAGTCATCAAAGTTTTATTTCTACATTATAGTCATCAAAGTTTAAGAATAAATGAGTCAATAACCTTTCTGTAGCATTTTAACCCTTCAATACCAACGAGATATTACGGATCTTGTAAGGATATTAACATTTCTAAAACTTTAAATCACCTATTAGAGAACGAATATTATACAAAAATAAGAGGTTTTACAATAATTTATCAAATAAAAATGTTTTAAGTACACCCGCGATTCTGTCAGCTTAGATGAAATATCATCATCATTTTATTGTTCCATTTTTGAACATACATCAAGGATTAAGGAGAAAAGGTAAGGTCATAGTCTGCTGCGCTAGTCAAATACAGATAAATAAATAGTTAATAATAATAATTAATGTAAATCAAAAGACCCAAATATTGATTTACAAATAAAATACAAAATGAATATTTATTTTATTATTAATTTCGATGTGGTCTCATAGACCCCTTCATTTTCATTATAAAACTTTAATATAAAAGTGCTTTAATTTTAACGTTGTAGTCCGTACAAACAACAAAGAAAAACATCGCAAGAACAACGAAAGCAGGACTATTTTATGCAAAACATATTA
This sequence comes from Microceris miodesmiata, assembly GCA_018245735.1. Taxonomy (NCBI): domain Eukaryota; kingdom Metazoa; phylum Arthropoda; class Insecta; order Lepidoptera; family Hesperiidae; genus Microceris; species Microceris miodesmiata. Next base: position 9,367 of record DWEC01000737.1, read on the forward strand.
AAAATGTAATTATTCAAACAATGTTAAAGCGTACGTGGTTTCTCACGCGATAACATTTCATAAGACTCTATGTATACATACATAAACATATCTCTATATTAAATGTAAAATTTGTATAAAAAGTTATTTAACTTATATTCGCAAGTCTAGCTATTAAGTGTAACTTTATGTATTGTCATTTTATTAGTTACAATAATATACATATATTGGTTTCAACATGTCACCAAACTAAAACAAAAAACATCAAATAAAATTACTAAATACAAAAATAGTATTGACAATAAAACAAAGTATATTTACAAAAACAAAAGCAGCGTTTTTTATAACTGTATGAAAAAGCCTAACTTGTACAGTGATGGTGTAAATTCGTAAGAAAGTTTAGATATATGCTTTAGTTCGCGAGAATGGATTATGTAGGCTTTATCCAACTGGATCTAACGATAAAATGAATAATTATGAAGCTGTAAAGAAAACTGTTCAAGCGTGCTCTACGCGGTATTACAGAAATTGTGCCAGACGCAAAACGTCTTGTGCAATTAACCAGTAATTTTACTTTTAAACGTATCAGACATTTGCCTTGACAATTTTTTGTTAAATTAATATATCATCATCATCGTCTACATTTAATTTATAATTTATATAAATTAACTATTTGTTAATACTAGAACTCTTACCATTTATCATACCCAATTCCGCCGATTGATAGAGAAAGCCATTAGGCACTAAATATGACCTTTATAACCTAGGCTTAAGTTAACAATAGGTACTAAATAAAAACACAAAAACGCCATTGGATATTACATAGTTAATAGCGAGTTATTTGAGCGATAGGATATACTCGTAAAACATACATATTTCTACTGTACAGCGACTAAGATTAGCTACTTTATAGCGAGTTATTACATAAAGGGAATATAAGATATATTTCTATTGTATATATGTGTACATAGTGTTATTGTTGGTGGTAAGTTAAGAGGTATGCTAATGCAGTCCGATCGGTGCGGATCAACGGAGCGTGTGGGCTTAACAAATTTAGTACAATAATTCATATTATATATGTATATACCCCACCTTGCGAGCAACGAACGCTGTTTTAATTACGGAAAGTCTTTTGTTCTGTATGCGTAATTACTCCGTTTTTGGGTTAGTTATTAGTGACTGACTGCTTAATTGGAGGTTGTGGGTAAGATACTAAACCAGGTTATTTGTGTGGGAAACAGTTTTTGGTCTATTTGAAATTACATTAACGTTTGGCTGCAATTCTGCCCGTAAAGAAAGATAAAACAGTATATATATAACGCTTGACTAGAAGAAGACTTTTGACTTTATAGAAGAGGATTAGGTCCTATTTTTTAAGAGAAATAAATATTTTTACCTTAAGCTTTCCATCTACACTAATGTACCTAATTGAATTATGTACCGGCTCAAATCAAGTATATTTTATTGGGATACACGGTCTAGTTGTGTACTTATACGAGATCCTTCTTCATAAGCTTCCGCCAACCGCTGCGAGCCCAATCATATATAAAACGTATATGAAACCTAAATAACAATAATACGTATCTGGATTAAGGCCTTATGAAATTTACGTACCAAATTTTTAACACCTGACTTTTAAAAACATAAAGGAAGTGGTTCGGTTAAGGTTTTTATTTCATGTCATTTATACTTAAGCCCCGGCGACCGATGAACGAATTAATTGGTACATTAAAAAGGAGATAAGCCGTTTGATGACGTAACACAACAACAACAAACAAACGACTCTTATAATTTCCAATTTGACAATAAGTCTATATCATTGTAGGATTTTTGGGCGGTTATCACCTTCAGTCATCACCTTCATCGACAGTTTAGAAAGAGAGTGTGTAGATTTTATATTCTCTTCATATATCTGTCGTAGCATTTTTGGACAGTTTATATAACATGCTGGTGGAACTCTTTTTACCAATGACTTTAAACATAGACCTGCCACTGGACAAAAAATGTATGTCGTCATTCATCGTTCGTCTAATCTGTTCTTCACTATTTTAAAGTGAAACATGATTATTATATTGTTACGGTAGGCCCATTGCTGGGAAGGTACTTACAGCACCTGATGCTAAGTATTAGGAAGCAAAAGAAGAAGAAATTACAATTGGCGTCTGACCCTAAGAAAATTGACAATTGACGTCGATACAAGATTCTAAATTGCCAATGACTTTATGATAACCATCAGTTGTTAATACTCGTAAATTAGTAATGCGCTGTCACTCTCGTCTACCTATAGTTGAAACACAAATAGCTACAAACATACATATTCTGTAAAATGAAAATAAAACAAATACCAAACTAAAACACACTACTGATATCAATAAGCTTTTGGGACCAGATTACAAATGGACACCAGGTTTATATGAACAAACATTTCAAAACCGAAGAATTTGCAACGCAATCCGTTGGCCCATATTTCACTAGCATTTTTCAACGGACACCATTCGAAAAGCCAACACTGCACTAAGCCTACTCTACATTTTTGATAGAGTGCCCCGTTTTGGCGTAACATTTTTGGTAGAGTTGCAAAACAGCCGAAAAATATGGCCTCGACGTCCAAATCCATAGTTTGCTGAATTTCGAACACGATTTGATTCGGATAGCGAAGGACTAACAGTTTTCAAAGAGTAACGTTGTAAAAATAAATAATAGTTAACATGCTGTGTGTACTGGATGAACGAGTTGTGTATTTGTATGTGATGTTTGTGTATTGTGGATATTGATGTTATACGTTTCACAAGGAACCTTTACGTCTTCAGCGAACACAGTGATCGAACGTGACATGTGTTCTTGTTTGAATTCTTGTTTCCAATTGAGTTAATTTCAACGATTTACCATATCAATAACATCCTTGCGAAAGTGACGGTCAATGTTTAACATTTCCTTGTCAAAATTGTCACTTAATACATGACATAGGTCTCAAATATCTCAATGACAACCTCTCTCTTGCGTAATATCTCATAGGATTGTTACCGAGATAAGATATTTAATGTTTCCTATACACCACAGACCACGGTTCTGGTAACCGATGTCGTCGACGTCAGTCAACGTGCCCTGAAGTGAGTCACCATGTTGATACAGAAACCATACCTGTCTCCGCACACCGCTCTCAGCTAATCGCCACCGCCGTAAGAAAGTACGTTCAGGATTAATTTGTCTAATAGCCGGGCGCGCCGCAATATGTTCCAATTAATTAACGTTTTATGCCTTCACGTTCACACGTGACATTATATCTGTTTACTGGATAGTGCTCCTAAGCTACTTGAATGGAAGAAGAAAGGTGCGCGTATGCGCACTTGGCGAGCATAGCAAACCCAGATCTTAACCAGTCTCGTTCTGGTAGGAGACTCGAGTCCAACATTAGCACGATAAGGAGTTAAACATGATGACCTAAAACACAGCACCTATTTTTAAAAGAAATATTTTGTCTGTAGAATTTTCCTTCGTCTCTATTTTATTACCTGTATAGATAGATATTACGCGACTAAATTATCATGCTAGGTTATTTACTGGTTAGACAGAGAGCACCTAGTGACAAATATCTCTATATTTACAAACCTGTCTTAACCTTACACATCCAGTACATAATATATCTTCGACGTAGTACGTCCTTCGACGAATGAAAATTAGACGAATTAATTTTGTCTGTTGGACATTCGTGTGTAAATAACTTTAATTGACCCGATTGTAGGCAGTGTTAAGCTAAGTACAGTGAAACAACTTTTAAGTTAAATAATAGGTCGATAGCCTATATACATGTTTTTGAAATATACCATATTATTGTATGGTATTAATTATAACTATAAATTTACTATCCAATAATTTTATATATAATTATTATATTCAACATACTATGTATAATATTCATGAAATATGTCGAATAGATCCCAGAAGAACCGTTTAAACAATATTTTTTAGACAAATTTACCCCATAATTTCAGATCATAATTATCTATTATTTTAAAGCATCATCACTAGACGCGGGGCTCCTCTCGGAATATGAGGGTTAAAGTCATAGTTGGCCACGTTGGCTAAATTCATTATGTATTATACTAAAATATTTATACCCAATCTGTCCATTTATTCGATGGCTTGTTACAGGCGGGATGCTTATAATAATTCTATTTCAACAGAAAATGCACAATCAACAGTCATACATCGTCTCTACCATCTTTGTCAACTGCAGCAATCTTGATTAGGAGCTAATGAGTCTTGAAGTCAGCGATCTTGATTAGGAGCTAGGAGTTAATGATTATACGATAGTTCGACAATTGTCAGTTATTCCATCATGTAAACATAGATTACTGATTGCAAAGATTTAACGGTTTTAAGGATTCTATTTCAAATTTCACATTTATCTCTAATTCTTATCTAATAGGTATGTGTTAGTAATAAATTAAATTAAAAGAAATATTCATTTAATGCATGCACTTAACATCGGCTACATGTATAATTATCGGGGAGGCAGCTTTCAAACTTAAAAAAATGAATTACAATCGAATTGCATTTTCTGTTCGACCAGTTAGCTATAATTATTACTATTAGTTAATACAAACATTGTGAGTTAGTGTGCATACAGATAGTATTAGTTAGTCAGCTAGTAATTATATTCGATAAGAGACGAGTTGGAAGTCACTCCTGAGAGTCAAAATGATTGTAACTGTACGTGTAACCTATAATAACCACGCGCTTCCGACTAAAACACAAATTGTTTTAACAGCAACTTGTTCTAAATGTTGTTGTTAAACAGTTGTTTTACGTTAAACGTGGATCATAACTTTGTACAAATCAACTAAAACAAAAATATGTTAAAATTTAACAGTTGTATAACGTAAGTGATATACTCAAATTTTGTTTCTTAAATCGCAAGCTTCGCCAATTCATGAAAAAATTCATGGGTTTTATCTCAGAACAAGAACATCTGACGCGCTGGTCAGTTGTGGCGAACATTACGGCTCATTATAAGGGGTTTCATGACGTTTTCCTTGACCGTTACAGATGACCATCATCCTTTTCTCTTCCATTCTTGGATTAGGGTCTCCTGTCGAAATTTGAAGGTTTAAGGCCTCACTGCAAGCTGGTTAATACAGAATAAAATATTTAAACGCAAAAAAGCACAAAGATCTTATAGAACAGAGAGCACTATCAAATAAACCCCATCCTCCAAAACAAAAATCTGAAATCTGCACCACTAAGCTATCACTGCCCTTTTTGATGACGTAAAAGCCTTAATGGACTTCCGAAAGATTAGCAACAATAAAGTAGAGTGAAAAAAAGTTATCCGAAATACCTTTTGTGACATGTAACAATCCAACATGGTTTCATCCTGTCTGAAATATCCATTAAGCCACGTATCGTTTGGGAGTATTCAGCGTATACTGTAACAAATGAAGCCATTTCCAGTCGAAAGCCAAAAAATGATTTTGAAGCACTATTTGGTAATAACTGATATTGAATGAGACAAATGCACGTTATAGCTTTATAAAAGCTCCATTTGTGCTCCATATATTGGTTTTCCGGTTAACCGTTATAACGCTATGTCTATTTCTGTTGCCACTCTATGTCACAGAAACAAAGGAGAGGCGTTTAGTTTAAGTAATATCACTATAAGTCTGTATTTATGCTTATCATGATCATTGTAAGCAATGCCGGTGGGAACCTTCTGTAAAGCATTCCATTTTGTTTCGCTGTGGACAGAAGCCAGGTTATGTACATATATTTGTTTAACTTTACCACATTTGTTGTTTTCCTAGGAATCTTTATGCATCCACGGTCTCTATTTCAGAATCGAGTATTGTATATTCTGAATCTATGTTAACATCATCATCATCATCATCATCATCGTCAGCCTATCTCAGTCCACTGCTGGGCATAGGCCTCCCCCAATGAGCGCCATCACGCTGTCCTCGGCTTGTCGCATCCAGCATCTGCCTGCAGCCTTTCGCAGATCGTCATCCCACCGGGCCGGAGGGTGTTCTACACTACGTTTGCCGAGCCGCGGTCTCCACTCCAGAACCCGCCTACTCCACCGGTTGTCGGTTCTCCGGCAGATATGCCCAGCCCATTGCCACTTCAGCGAGCTAATCCTTTGAGC
>DWEC01000738.1:0-15484 GCA_018245735.1 Microceris miodesmiata
GCCACCTTGATGAATCACGTCTTGCACTTCCGTTCAGAAATTCCTTGATAATTTTAACTCATTATGGCTAAAACGCTTGTTGCTGAAAATAGTATCATGATCGAGTTGCTTCGTGGGTGTTAGTAAGTGTGACTCCACTGATTCTACGAAGACCGTGTGAGATTCATTTTTAATATGAAATATAGTTGTCTTATTTCCCATCGTATCAACTGTAGTGTTATTGTTATATACATAAAGTCTAATTTACAATAACAATATAAGAGAGATAGGGAGTAAAAATGCCGTATATAAAGAACATCGACCAAATGAAGGCGTAGAATGGAACAATCACATTTCATCAAACGATGCGAAGCGCGGTATACATAATGTAGAATTTGTATATTATGGCAGTGACAGTGGTGCGACCCCCTCCTGACCTAATTCGACCCATCCAGCGGGACCATGACGCAAGCGCGTGTATAACTTATCTTATATAATGAATATTTATAGATATATACGTACTCAAATTGCGTTCGTGGCACTGGGAGAGGGGCAAATGTATTTTGATCTGGTTACGGTGTTCAATGTTTCAATTAAATTAATGTTCGTGGATTGTTTTACAAATAATAAAGGTTGGTGAGAGATAATGTTGAAATATAATATTATGAATATTTTATGTGAAATATGATATTAATTATTGAATTACGTATACGTAATATTAATTATTAATTTCTAATAATGTGTATTATGAAAAACAATATTAACAACAACACTGTGAGATTTGTGCAACTAAATATTTAAAATGACTAACATGGTTACTATGTACAATTTTTTATTTGTTCTTAATTAATTCCATTTTAAGTAGATTGTAATAAAAACTAAATAGATTTTCTCAACAAGTCAATGAGTGGCTTATACAATACATAAAGTAAAAATACAGTACATAAGTCTTTGTACAAATACCTACGTACTTAAATTAGATTTAGTTTTAGAATGACGTTAAAAAAAGCGAGGTATTTGACAGCGAACTATTTGTCGCCATAAGTGCGTTTAAACTTCCAATAAATAATTTCACTTACACTGAAACTATCCAATAATAATACTATTTCATCACGCCAAGTCCTTACGGAATAGGCAAGTGCAAATAATCTCTATCCTTACAGACCTAATCTAATATCTATTTGAATTAGTAGTCTAAACAAATTGTACGAAAATCTATGATAAAATTACACTGATTCAGTGACGTATGCCCGGGGCTCTACTAAAAATGGCAATCACTACCGATCAATAAAGGTCAAAATGCCATGAGCCGACCTGTTCATACCCATAGAAGGTTCCAAGCTTTCAAATATTTTGTTGCAATAAGACTGAACGAAGTTGTAAACGTAATTCTTCAGAGTAAAATAATCAAACTTAATGGCCATAATACTGACGTACGCTTATAAAACCGTCCGTCCGAAGGTTTTCTTCTCCTTTAAACCACGTCCTGCTGTAAGTCGATCGATAGATATGTATAGACTATAGAGGTAAAAATAACACCCTATAAATATAGCTGACACGTTACTGGGGAGAATAAAATATTTCTTGGTCGGAGTAAACTGTAGAATGGAATCGAATTATAATTTCAGTGTGATTTCATGACTGTATTGCACATGTCAACATGATCGACATTATTTTTTGTCAGTTCAAATTAAAATTCGAAAATGGAAAAATATTTATACCAGTTATTTAGTTTTGTGTTTACAGTTGTACACTTAATATGTTTCATTTAAGAAGGTTCTAAAAGCGCCCTGAAAAAACGTTGAACGAATCATTAATGAAACCGCCCTGCTATCTAAAATATGTTCCGCCATGTTTACAGAGACCGAAGGCGTCTAGGGCGGCGCCGTTGCCATGGCAACGCTGCAGTCGACGCACCGACCTAGTTCCGCGACCCGCCCGCCTAAATGTTAATGACCTCCAAAACCCAGGTCGAAGTTCACGCGCTACACGAGTAAGAGATTATCCATCTATCTACCCCTATAGATGGCTTTTTACGGGTCACCCCTTGTATTGATCCAATGTGATTTGTTTGGGAACGATCTAGGTTCGAATGGCTCTCTGGTCACGTAGGCCCCCGGGATTTGGGAGTTAAGCGCGCGTATATACATTTGCATTTTTATCTATGATATTGGTACGTTTTTAGGTTTAAACCTGTTATTTTCACGTTTTGAAATTTTTCGAAATAATAAAATGTTGCATCCAGAGTGAAGTTATAGTTAAATTTAGGTTTGTGTCTGAATGCGTTCAAGGTTACTTAATATCTAGGTTACGTTTTGATCGATAATGGTGTATCCCGAGCGGGACGGAGATACTTAATAGGGCAGGGGAGTTCAAGGATGTACGTACTGCGTGAACACACGTTACATGATGGCGAAGCTATTCTAGTTTTTGTCATGTGCCATGGAATAATTATTATTTTTAATGTGTTTTTATTCATATAAAATTTAACATTTGAAAAATATTTTTTACTATAATGATTAAGTTTTAGCGGTTTTATTAATTGTATTGCTATAGTTAAGCTGAATGACAGCGGCCGGGAGTAGGGTGAATTACCATATCAGCAGCACTTTTGAAGTTACACTCTTGGACACGGTTCTCTCAGAACTATAATTCATTGATGCTTATAAAATTCATCATCTACTCGCATTGAAACTCTCGTCGTCTTGATGTGGTTCAGGATGCAAAGGATATTTGATTTTAAATGTAAACGCTCTGGGCGCGGTCATCCAAAAACAATAGCGAATAAGCAGGAACCAGCCAGGAGCCAATGACAGCCATGGAAAGGCAGTCTTCATCGAATAAGACTGTTTTAATAGGACGGTTAGTAACAGTTAGAGGCAGTTAGTATTCATTGTGAAAATGATTTTATTAGTTACTATCAAATAGTAACAGGCATGCAGAAATAGCAACGTTGGTACATTAAGGCAGTTGTGCGACTGCAAATTAGTAACTGCCTTAATCAAAGTGCTTCATAAACGTCTTGATACTTTTGAAAAATGAGTTGGGCTATTAATATACGTTTAAAGGAAGAACCGTTGGAAGTAAATAAGTAGTGTTTTTATGCAACGCAACATTAGTCAAATTTTTTAAAAACCTTTTTCAGTTAGCAAATGACATACTAGGCAAATGTGACATAATTCAGGAAGACCTTTGCCATATTTATAATTTTATGTGCCAAAACAATAGTGGAAGTTCATGATGAATGAAGAACTACATGATGTAATCTGACGTTAAATGGAGAACGTAATTTTTTATTTAACCTTTTCTTTTTGAATCGAAGTTGGATGAATGCTGTAATTTCATGCACAACACATTACAGACTACTGAATAAGCCATCTACTGATTTGTAACTTTCGCCTCCACCCGATAGATGGCGTTAAAAACCGTGTATCACTTCTTAATAAAGGGTTTACTGGCTGACTGTATTTGTTAAAACTAAACAGACCAAATTGACTTTACAGAAGTTTTTGACCGTATTTACATACTTTTTAAAATTTTGTTCTTTTTTTTCTTATTGTAAGTAAGATTCGTTTTTATAACCAACTGTGTTTATAATAAACATAATATGGTTCATTCGTCTTTTTTACTTGTTACTGCTTCACTATTTTTTTTAAATTGTGTATCACCTATTATTTTGCTAATTACGTCACTCGAGTATTATCGATTTAAATATTCTATATTTATTTATCTTTCAAATACCTTTACCATGACAAATTATGAATTCAATTCTAATATATAATAAGTAGACCCTTTGACCTACGTTCGTGTGTTACATTAAATGTGACACAATATGAAACGTACCGAGCCGTACTGTGTTAGCATGCGTCAGAAAGGAAATTGCAAATATTTCAGCTCTGTATCTAGGCGGGTTGGTTGTGTGGGTTGGTGGTGTACGTACATTATCTAGGCGAGCACATGCACATGGTGAAGTGACAGGACGCACACATATGCAAGTGTAATCGAAGGACTAGCTCGAGTGCGCTGGACGCGAGAGCGCGGGAAGACAGACAGGGCAGAGCATAAGTCTATTAAAATATCTCTTTTAATAATTATTTTATTTATTTATTAACATTTATTAATTAACAAATGATTTATGTTAAAAATAGCAGAAAGACTATTTTAATGAACGAATATTCTATTTAAGAAAAAAGTCACAGCAGGTCTTAAAATAACTGCATATTTGCAATTAGCGATTAGCTAGAATTTAAAAAAGGATAGCATTTGATTACAAATAATGTAAGAAACAAAAAACAATTCAACTAAAACAAAAAGTAATGTCTTTATAAAATGAGAGAGTGTTTCAAAAGGATAATAGGTTCACGAGCTGACTTGAATGAGTCAAGGTTTACTTCAACACAGGATAAGGATAAACGCAGGCTTCCTGGCCTTGGCTGCGATTTGTGTATGACAGCTACCACCACACAGCAACAAGTACTGGTGATTGAATTAATAAATATTATATTCGTTGTGCCCACGTGCCAGCCCTACACTCACACATGCAAACACACACATTAACGGGCATGATGCAACGAGCACTTTGCACTCCCGTGTCTTTCAGTCTTATTTTAGTTAATGATGTTTTTGAAGTATTCATTTTCGCTGCGACTGTTTGATTTGCAAAAATATATATTGTTCGGACAACCCTATTAAGAGAACACATCCTGCATATATTATTATTATCATTATTGAAATCTCCTTTGTCGCATTTCCAATGAACTGCAAATACATCGATGACAACTTAAACGCTTTTGATCAATTACCACCCCTCGGAGGGGTGTTTAGTGATACATAGGTAATGTTCAGTTCATATTACTTTCCACTTGCACGTGTTTTGTTATGTAAATTACATGTAATTATAAAAATATAACACATTTACCAAAGGGATATAATGATGCCAAGAACTTAAGCAATTTAATTTCAATAACCGCAAGAGGTCTCAAATATCAGATATGTTTTAATTTACAAGGAACCGTATAAATTTGCTAATTATTTTTGAACCTAAAATGAAATGTTCAAATCTATGTGTACAATATAATTTTTTGTTGCTTGCTAGATATGAAATGATTAATAAACAATGTAACATCAAATCAAAATAAAATGAAGGGTTACGCAAAACAGATATAGAGTCGGTTAAAGAATTCATCGTACGTCCATTCCATCCACGTGAGCCTAAGCTGAAAGGGTCGTCGAGAAGGGTTCGATAGCGCGCAAGTGTAGTGTAGCCGTGAACCGTTCATATGTGTGTCCTTTAGTGCGCGGTACTTGGCTGGTGCAGGGCGCGAGGCGGGGGCGGCGCCTATTCCTAGCGCGAAACTAGGCCGGCCGCCGACCGCGACAGCCACTCCACAACACAGGAGAGAGCGGATGCTGTCATAGTCCGAATGTATAATAACCTATGTAAAAATTCTACGGATTATACGCATAAAGACCTAAGTGACATTTTCTGATATCGCTTGCATTTAAAGCAAATTATAAATGCATAAAGAAAATTGTTACAGACACGTAATTATTACCTTGGGCTACTACAAAATGTCTTTACGTCAAAATTGTCGGTGTAACATATTAATCTCCTGTCGATCGACTTAATAGACTATTACATTGAAATATATCATAATACTAGACACTAACAGCCTTTTGACAAGTATATTTATCGTTTGACAGCAAATTGTACAACTTAATGCAAAAAGGCAATCTAATAGCATCTTGATACTTGGGTTACACAAAGTTACATTCTATACGGATTGTTACGATATTCTATTGATAGGCCGATCCTAGGTTACTAGTATTAGGTTTAAATGTTTTAACTTGCATTGTTGTTGCAACTTGTTTCCGGGAATCCACTTAGAACAACGCGCCCCGTCTAAATGTAAATCGCAGAGTTCCAAATTTAAATCCCAGTAGTGTACATATAGTATTTTCATCGATCTGAACAACGGTTATTTATTTGGAATCCAATTGTTTGCGTTATTTTTGTGCTTATAAACTAATCCTTGTATGGTATAGTAAGAGTTATTTTTGGTAGAATAATTAGCAATATTTTTGTATCGTGCAAAGAGAGTAGCATGCGAATTGGCGGGAATTGTCTTCCTCTGACAGCCATGTTAGAGGAAGACAGTACGAAGAAAACGCTTAGCGTCAGTTGTTCAGCTAATATTCGATGTAAAAACGACAATTAGTTGGTTAGTACCAATTCGTAACAAAAATGCAGTAACAGAAATGTAGGTCATGTGAATCAAGAATATACAAATTACAATAGATATGAATGCAGCTAGTAATGTTTAGTGTTTGTTAAATTGGGGTACCTATATTCATATTCATAAACTGAGATGGTATTATTATGATACATAGTTCATCTACATCCAGCATATAAACACCCATAAACATTATTGTTATTTCTATGGTAGCTTCTCTGCAGTATTTTTCCCAATTTATTTCACAAGCACAAAACATCGCTAACGCTAACTACTTGGGTTGAAATTTCAATCGTACCCAAAAAAAATAACATGCAAAGAGCTTCACATACTTGTTTTTAAATTTAACTAACTAAACGCCGTGTAGTGTGACTTGGACCACGGCGCGATTTCGACTCCGGACGCGTGACGTTGCCAACATAAAAACTGCTCCTGAGAACAAAGGTTCAAGATCTACTTACAACGCCGGACGGTGTATCCGATGCTCTTCCTAATAAATCTATGTCGAGTGAAATTAAATAGCGCATGGTCCACTAATACCGCTTCAGAGAAGCGTTGTTTTGTATATCCAGATACGTCTGAGCGACCTAGAATTTTTTTTTACCTGCATTGTTTTTCTAGTCCGCTGTCTGACTTTGTTATTTAAAATAGATCGACTTTGTACTATTTTTGTTACTGGAAGAGTTTTTTTTAAAAACATTGGTGATTTTGAAAAAGAAATATTTACTGATGATCTGTGGGAGTATACTACACTCATCTGTCTACTCAATTCCGCGGATATAAGCGGTGATGCTACATTTTATAGGTAAATTTAATTATCTTTAAGTACGTCCATTCACTATAAAACATAAACTAAATTAGTAACAGTCATTGTCAAAAATACCCGCCGGTGGTAAGGATATCTCGCTACACGCCGCACACGGATCCGAAGGTGCAATAATCGTGGCTTCACGATACAGCCAGCACCGCGAGTGCACGAACCACCTTCCAATCACTACACGTTATTTGCAGCCAGCTTGTCGTGACATACCGTGTTTTATAGAAATCCGGTATTTCAGTCGAACAGCACAATAGTTTTTTCTTTTTTATATCATTAACATTAGAAATGTCTATTGTACCATTGAAATAAAAAAATAGAGATAAGAGTAGGTGTACTTATATTGTAATTTTGACGCGACATAATATGAAATATTTTTATCAAGGTAAATTTAAAATCAATCCTATATTGTAGAATTAAAATGCACACACACATATGTGTGTGAATGTGTGTGTCTGCGTGTGTGCGCGTGAGTATGTGTATAGATATATAATATATTATACCATAAAAATGCTAACAATGTACCACTTTGCTGTATTATTTGAATTTATTATCCCTCACAAATATTTAAAAGCTTTAATGTCAATAAATAATGGTTAAGTTCTATAATATATTTTTTTAATTTGGTATAAAACTTTCAACGTTACAATTAAATATCGAAACGGATATCATAATCCTACATGACAGGATACTTGGAACAGTTTTGATATAATCTGTATTGTACGTCACATTACGAAAACCGAAAAGTATTTGATGAGCTTTGACGGATATTAAAAATAACCTAGTCCCGTCTGGTGGGCGTCGGTCCGCGATCCATTACGAAAGTTATCCAATTCATGGTTGGTAATAAATTGAACGGTGAGCTGGGACCGCGTCGTGTGCTAAGTGTGGTTCATTGCGTAACATCCGCGTGTGTCGCTCTGCTGTGGCCTGCCGTCGCGTTCGTCCGTCTTCGTTCGAATTATATTATAAAATGCCATTTTATATTTGAGACGACAGAGATATTTGTAAGTCGGTGTTCTCTGCCTACCATACAGGACGTGGCGTTATGGTATATTTTATACCTTTTATAATCATTTATGGGTAGCCTTTCATACTAATTTTATATTTCCGTCTTTAATATTAATAAATTGATTATATAAAATGTGAACTTTAAAATTGACCCTCAAAATGTTATTCACAGTTGAGCAATATGACATACATAAGGTGTCTGATATAAAATGCAAGCCCAGGATACTGTCAGCCAGCTACATATTTAGCGAATGTAAATCCTGTCGCCTTTGTAGCAGAGTAAAAAAATATATTTACAAATCAATTGGGATACTTTGGAAAGCGACATTGTTTTCACTGCGCAGCGATAATTTGTAGTAATGAGGAGAGATCATTGTACTGAAGTTTCGAAAATTGCTCGAGCGAACGCTGCACCGTGCACCGTTGGGCGTGCTTCCAAATATTTTTTTACCTTCGCTTAAACGAAATTTTATGGAGCAACAAATCGCTAATCTAACTGACAAGAGTAATGCTTTAAAAAGGGAAATGAGATGCGTTTCATGTTTATGCATGGGTAGTGCGACAGCGCGTATGCAGGCGAAACCTTGAGCGCCGCGGTGCAGCCACTTTCACAAGTGAAATACTCGGCAATAGCTAGATTTTACGACATTTTGCCTTTCAATACAGTTCCCTGCGATTACATTCGAATCTAAGTGGACATTAATATTAATTAGGACTTTTGAATTAATCTGTACCTAGCTATAATGAAATCGGAAGTATTTAACTGCAACGTAGAACAACATGTAAGTCGTGTATAATATTTATATTCGCAACATTTCAATGCACGTAATTTAAACACAGTATCGACAACGTGCTACATGTCGCCCGACGACCTGCACGTCAATTCAAGGTCAACTGTATTGAAAATCCTGGCTGCAGTGTAATGGACGGGACGGGTGCAAGGTGACCTAGTTTAGACACTAAAAGTTGATTTTACTATATACGTGAATCGTTGAAGTTTCAATGAAAAGTAAAACGAGAACTGAAAAATTTTATAAATAAGGTCGAATTACTTCGCAACATTATACACAAAGCATGACCTAAAAATCGGACATAAAGAAAGATAACTTGAAAATAAAACCAGTAGGTTACAGACGATGACGGTCGCGAAATATTATTATCCTGATTTTTGGTGTCATCTTATCGCTAAAATCCTCCAATTTTTTATGTCAATATATGTATTTTATAAACGAAGTCAAGGCCGGTTGTCGATCTCCTAAAATTATGGTCACGTTATCGTTTTATTATAAATGCTATCTATTACAGATAAATCGGCATTAGCAAGCGGAGCCAACGACGGACAAACAAAACAACATGGACGAGTACATGTGTATACTACGAGTAGTATACCGCGTGATGAATATTTTCTACTAACACTGAGATTATTTAATTTCAATATTGGCTGCTCTCCTCCAGCTACGATCTACATACTTTTATTACCGAAAATATGCAATAAATATAATCAGAATAACGGCAAATCAGTATTTGATATCCGACTGCACGGCCTTAGCCGACAGTTTTTCCTTTTAAGCGTTGGCTATAAAGTGCTACAATTTAAAAGGCACCAAATAATCCGACAAATTAGGAAGCGTCAGCGATTCGCACAGGCCACGGTCTCGGGCTCGAACTTGTCCGATTTTTATTGCGAGTTTAAAGAAGCGAGCGAACTTGCCCCAGTGACCACGGGTGGCGGTTGATATAAATATAATACAGGCTCACGTCCAGTAATAGAATTCTTGATGGCACATTGCCGGTTTGCCGTTCTCGACTTCAATTTATTCGTCTGTACTAATGACTATATTTTGACAAAATCTTATGTAGAACAAAACAAAATATTGTTTTTGTTAAATTATAAGTTTTATAATGTAAAATGTATCGATTTCAGTACATGTTGTGTCAACTTTAATAATAATCTGTGATGCAAAGGTGTACCAAGTTTAGCGCGCTAACTAGGAGCACTTGGCGATATTGCTGACACACTGGCGCCTTTGATGCTCCTTGCAAAATGACTGCAAAAAGCGGACGAGCGTTCCTATTAACCTACATTTCGTTTTGCATGCGACAGTGCATCGCAGCGTTCCCTGAAGAGCGCGTTTGACATTTTCTTGTTGAAAACTGCACGGTTCGTAGAGGTAGTTGCGTGGTCGCGGGGCGCGGGGCGGGGCGCGCTGCGCTCGCCGGTTCGCGCGGTGTAACCTACATACCGGTCAACACTCCGGCTCAGTCAACACTCGCTACAGGGACATTTGGAGCGTTCGTTGTGCCAGTACACTTGCACAATTTGTCTAGGATAGTTTAGTCGCTAGAATCATTAAACGACATTTACACATCTTGTCCCACATTGTTAAACAGTACAAAACTGAGCATCTCAAGCTACGAGGTTCAATAGCCATCTTGTTACATGCATGTAAATCGGACAATTGCTACGAGCTACGAAGATAGTTGTAGACGTCTACGAAAAAATCATAAGTTAAATTATTAAGAAATGTGTAAGTTTAAGTTTAGTATTCACATCCGTAACAGACCACGTAATAGATAGATAAAATAACCTTATAATTAAACCATTTTTACAGGAAAGTTATAAGTGTTTGGACTTACTGGAATATAAAATTTGTTGAACAGGATTTTTGCTAACCATGTGTAAAGTAACGACCGAAGAGTGGCCAAAAATTTAAAAGCAATGTACAAACCTTTGAACCTCAACACCGCATACTTCCAAGTATGTAACATAGCACTCACCTGCAACAAAAAATGGTACAAATTTATTGACGATCGCTGGCCCAATGAGGCTATAATTATTTCCACATGTTCTAATTTGTGTTCACGGCCGGAACCACAAAATTCTTTATGAACATCTGTTTATACAAGTTAACAAATACTTCAGTTACAAAGAGACGATAAAAGCAGATTTTTTTGGAAAAATAGATTCTAATTATTTTTAATAGTAATGTTGATTCGGCTTTAGAAAAAACTGTATAAAGGTCGTTGACAGAAGTAAAACTAAAAACAATGAAAGATGAAATTTATATGAGAATCATAACTTATAAGTTTTCCTTATTTCATTATTAACAAGGTTTGTAATAAAACAAGCCATTTAGTTATACGAAAAACCGTCTAACGTTCGAGTAACTTGTCAAATGAATGCTACAGTGTAAACAGACTAACGCCAGCTTTAGATGCGACTAGACAAGGCCATAGCTATCAGTGAAATGTCGAGAAGGAAAGAGAGGGATACACAAAGTATTTATTGCACACACAACAACACTACAAGTGCAATATACGCACACACTGACACATTTTCTATTTCTATTACGTCGTCTAGGGTTGACTATTGGTGTTAATAAAAAGGAGTTACAAGTGCGTGTGCGTATAATTGTATATTATTACAAGTTATAACTGGTATGAGCACAGTTACATACATTAGCAACAAAGTTTGATATTTAACTAGGTAATATTAGATAATTTTCGAATTCAGGTTACCTTAAATGCCTAGAGATGACTCTAGCAAGGTTCGATTCGTTATGCGAAAATTCGATTATGCTAACAATGTATTGCCAACAGATGGATGTATTAAAAAAATATTCTATAACTGACAAAAACTTTTAGCATGTTTTGTTTTATAAATGTCGATCGAAAAGTCGTAAGTTATGAATAAATAAAACATTAAAAATAGAATACATTGACCATCAAAACTATGATCTTTAAACTATTTCTGCTAAACATCTTTACACAACTGTTGTGTGAGTGTGTTGTGAATTTTATGAAGAGTTTAAGGCAAATGTCTTGTCATAGGTGATAAAAGAATATTGTCGTGTATGAATCACGCCTCAAACGAAGCACCGTAGTGTTCAATGTTAGACTTAGTTAAAAATAACAGCTATCAGATTATAGGTACCGAATGATCTGTTATCTATAAAAAGATTTGGAACGGTATCGGGTATGATGTGTACCTCGATTGAACTCGCGGCCGTGTTCTACGAACAATTATAAACAATTTATGTTGTTTATTATTTTAGACAGTGATATTTGGTTTTTGGTACTTTCTGCTCACCCTGTAAGGGCCTAGCGTGACAGCACAAAAATAATCGTTAACTGTCATATAGTTTACGTTATTTTATATTTATTGAAGGTTTGTAGACATTTGGTACGACTGTTAAACGCCGGTGGAGTTATGAGAGATTGCGTCAAAATATCTTCAACGTAAAGGACAATAAATGCCTTAAAATAGATGTAAAGTGTTGTTTAAGTGTAGTAAGCCATTACTGATATGTTTAACCATTGTGTCCATAACAATTGCAGATATAGTAGTCACTTTTCGTTTCTTATTTTCTCTAGATGCTGATAAGTAGGTTACAGAATCGATAAGAATTAAGTTAAAATATAAGAATCCCTTTATATATGTTTACATAAATGTATAAATAAAACAGAATTACAGATTAGAGTAACAACCCCGTCGTTTAATAGACATTTACAAATACATAATGTACATCAGGTAATTTCTCTTCAATGTAGAGAAATTATTATTTAGTTTTTTTTAAATAACATAGATATACCTACAGATTTTCTAGTTATAGTCTGTACAGTTATGTTTAATGAAATAAAAACTAAACCAATACAATACAATTTTTCTCATCAATAAAAAAAATCAATTTACATCAAAATATTAGTTGACAAAAACGAAGAACAAACTACCCTCAACTAAAATCCACATTTACCGTTCATATGTTACTTTCAAAAAATTGCTACGTTAGTAAATTAAAAAACATTCATAATCTATTCATTGGTCCAGCAACTCCCGAAAAGATAATCATATTGTATACGTTTTGTCCGAAAACCCCGTAGCGCGCGCAGACTAAGACGCATCGCACTTGATACCGAAACCAACAGTCCGAACTTGCGTTTGCGACACGTGTCCTAGAACCCCGCGTGAACCCGAGTACCCTCGATACCAGCGCCGAAACCAGCGCCTTTTGCGTGTTGCCACCTTTTTTAATTCGCATTATTTCATTGTTATTCGTACAACAAATTTAAGCCGTGACTAAATAAATAAATTTCATAGAGAATCGGTAGATTCTTGTACAATATTTTCTTATATAAATTCTTTGTTAAGTTTTTATTTTTTGTATTTGAGTATCTAGAATTTGATTGTGTATCCCCATGTTTACTAGCTGCGACCATTTCAGGAGTAGTATCTATTACCGATCAGATAATAACTAATGTTCACGGCAATCATAATAATGTTATTACTAACTGATTAATATTATCTAACTAGCAGTGTTATTAACTGCTTACTAACTGCACTAACAGTCCCACTCCTGGAATTTTCTTTTAGGTTGGCTGGAGAAGGGACCCGATCACCCGTGACCACTGCCTGCTCGATCGCTATTCTCTTCATATAAAAAAGTTTTCATTCAATAACATTTAAACAATTGTCATTTTATTCTATACAAAAGTATTAATTTACAAGGTGTCAAAAAGGATTCATTGTACGCCGTCGTGTATATGTAAAACAACAAAGAATTTGCCGCCTCGTTCGAGAACAATCTATAATTTTAATACGCCACATTTGCGAGTACATTGACCCAGTCATTCTAGATCACATTTCTGAGCTTAAGTAATATTTATTTTGTTAGTCGGTCACATTTTGACACGGCGTAGCAGTTCTCATAGAAATTAGGTTATCTTGATGGATCGCGGCGGTTGCCACACGCGATCCGGGAAGGTGATAACTTCTCTGTAAAAAATTAACTGATGCTGAAACTGGGCTATCGTTTCTTCACACTTCGCCACTCAAACCTGTTTGATCTTGCTCTATATCCATGCAGTTTATTTACGCGTACCTACGTGCTTCCGTTGTAAACATGAAAATATTTGTAAAGCGTGTCCCTTTAAAACGGAAAGTATCTAACATTTTTGTACATATGTACATATAACTCACAAAATAAAGCAACGTAAAGAAAATTTAGAGGCACATCTAACCAATTCATTCTGAATTAGAGAAGCGTACTATAGCTTTGAAAAAAACAGCGTGTCCGTTTTGAATAAAAAAAATGTTTGTAGCAGTCGCAAAGCAAAGTGTATTGCGTTAACAAATAGTAAATACGACATTTCGGTATTTCTGCGACTGCATAACTGTGACCTTACGACATATGTACGCAAAGAAATTCCATTAAGCAAGTTACAATATTTCTAATGTCTGGTAAAAAATATTAAATCGATTTTATATGGCGGAATTCTAGTAGCCAATTATAATTAAAGCGTGGTATATTATCCGTAAGCCAATGAAACCGAGTACGTACATTTATAACTTTTCCTTATAGATTTCAACTCAATGGAGTGTATAATAATTTAATTTTATAGGATTTTTTAAATGTACCCACCAATAAAGATTATAAACAAATTTATAATTGTAAGATACCTATATTTTTTATTATTTTCAACAATATGGTACAATTTATCGTTGAATTGAAACTTTCTACTTTTACAAATACTGTCCTAACTCTAAGTGAAGCTTGGACACTACAAAATAATACTACGTTGTAATTAAAATCGGCACATTTATTTTAAAATTTTGTTAACAAGATCAAATAGGTTTAGTGAAAATCACTGATGTATGAATGAAAATGAGATTTTTTCTGACTGACGCATATCAAGTTTCTCTTTGAAATGAATACTGTCCTAGTTTTGACAAATATCCATTTGGTCGTCAGAAAGCCCCGGTAGTCGTCCTATATTCACTTGTGACTGGCACACTGCCCAAAAATAATTAGTCATCATTCGTGTCTTGCTTACTCGTAATCCTAGGATAGGACGCTTCTCGGAACCTGTAACAGATTCGACAATAACTCGTCAAAATAAACTAATGAGGCCGTGAAATGGGGAGTTCAAACTTCAAAATGTTTATTACCGTCCGTTAAGTTAAATATAGTTATGCGGTCTACATACGTTTCTTTTAATATTTTTTTGTAATAAGTAATAAATAAATTGTATTTGTTTGTAATAAGTAATACAAAATTGTTTTTTTTTATACTCAACAATAAATCTAACAAAAAGAAAACAATTAATGCAATAATATATTAACGTTATTACTTTATCGCCATCTATCGATACGTAGCCGAACTAAGCATTCATCCGCTCCACGCTAGATGGCAGAAATTAAGTAGGAATGATTTATTCAGTACTGATTAAAAGTTTGCTCATTTTAAGGAGTTTGTGTTAAAATGTTATTAAGCGTTCATACTGTAGTTAGGTCGTTAAGGAAAATAATAATTAAGAAGTAGAACAGTACGAATGTTTTATAAAAAGACTGTTATTTTAAATTTGATTGGTGATTATGAATGTACCGGCTTGACTCACGTACGTTTTTCGGGGTGGCCCGACTAGTTTCGGACCTGTACGAGGTCCT
>DWEC01000739.1:0-15476 GCA_018245735.1 Microceris miodesmiata
CTTCGAGGTAGGTACTCTGTCTATTTAATTAGAATATAATATTCATTCAAAAAGATTTTCTGAAACAAACATTTTTGTGCGCACTTCTTACAATAGAAACTTATATCGTTCTAACTATATTGTAATATTACCATAATGATCATAATCATCAACCTTGGCACCGTGACACTGTCTCACGTGAGTTTCCGCAAAATGAGAAAATTTAAGACCATAGTCTACCACGCTGGCCAATTGTGGATGGCAAATTTTAAGTGCTTTGGAGATTGTAATATAGTGAGGGTATATTTTCTAAGATTAATTTTCTACATAAGATAAATAATTTTCTAGATAAGATAAGATTTTCTAAAGAATATGTGTCGTCGCCTGCATATTATTTATTTAGTGATGTACATATGTAGGTAATACGAGAATGTTAGAAGACAAATCGCACCAAACAAAGTGGAGTGTTACATAAGTTTAATGATAAAGCAATGGTGCATCTATTAAATAAATAATATGTGTATAGGATGAAGGAATAACACAATATAGCGTCTTTATTTAGTCGACGGGGTAGCCAGAGGATGTTAGCACACTCCCACGTTTCAGCAGTTATTTTATACCTCCCACCATGGAATACGGGGTGAAATCAAGAAATAATAGGTGTATTTTACAACATAATTTTGTTTATTTTTTCCCCACAATCCGGCACGTGGCGCGACGGACTCGCTCCAATTACAGCTGGGGACATGAAAGGCTCATTTATCTCTCGAGACGTCGTATCGAACTTAAGCCGCAGGTGACGAGTATCTCCTACAGTAATACTTTACACACTCAATTACACCCTGTATCCATCTGCTTTAGTTCGTAACGAAGAATTCAATTGACGTGCCAGCAGAAATACGTTCTTAATGTATTTCTTTAGGTTTATTTGAAACAGAAGTCCCCGAGACCAGCGTGCGTATGACCAGAGTGATGAATTTAAAAGAACTTCAGACCTAAAAGAGATATTTGACAATAAAATATTATTATTATACGTAACGTAACATTACCCCTGTGGATCCCTGAAGGGATAAGCAGAGGAGTATAGTACACTCCCAAATTTCATCAATTACGTTTAGGTCCCATGGAATAGGTGGTGGGCTTATTGCCATACAGCGGGCACAAATAATATTATTATTATTAAAACACCAAGCCTAAAAAGAATATGCATTGATAGGTGGAGTCAGACGGCCAGCGCGAGGGGAAAAGCGTATTCGACACAAGTGACTAACTGACCCTAACATTAGTACTTTTAAAATTTCTGATCGCGGTATTTGCGGCCTGCTCGTTTGCTAATATTTTCACGTAAAAAGAAACAATCTCTGAAAGAAACAACTTTAAATCAAATTAAACCGGGGTTTCGCATGAAGTTTTCTAAAAAATATTTTGTATAAAGAATAAATTGAATTGACGAATTGACAAACGATTTTTCAACATTTATCATCATCCTCATTATCATCATCATCATGATCCTGGATCCTGGCGCCATCGCGCCCTTTCCTCGGCTTGGACCATCCAGATTCTAGATACTAGTAGCCTTTCGCGGATCGTCATCTTACCTAGCCGCAATGCTAAATTTATATACATATATAATATGTGTATGTATATAATATGCATACTCTACATAGCCAGTGATATCCCAAACATTTATGTGTACTGAACAATTATTATACTACACCAACGGGATATGCTCATGGAATCTCAACAGACATTAATTCAGAAAGGGTTTGTCACTGTGAAGCAACGTGACTATCATTCCTGTCCTCCCTAAAGGTCCCATCCGCTTATCAGTCAGTACAAAGACCTCCCTACAAGACACGCTTAAAATGGTCTTTAATTGTACGTGACTTCCTTTGATAAATTCATTATTAAATACCTTTGTAAAAAGAATATTACGAGTATTAAATCCATAGCAAAATCTGCCGTACATAATGAAATATTTCCGAGAATGTAGTAAGGATAAACGTTCACGTAGAATCCATTATCTGTATAGTAAGATGATTAGCAATATTTCAGTAAAATACATTTATTTACTTAAATTATAAATTTAATATAAACATTACACACTGGTGCCTTTATTTCTCATACTTGCGCACCATCTATACAAATATTTCTATAGTTCTGCGAAATTGAGAAAAATAAGTTAAGACCTAAGTTCCAAGTAAGAACACCAATAAGCAGGCTCAGTGCTTACATAATTGGCTCTGTCTATCACCAATTTGCAAGTCCGCGCTAAAAAGGGCGTATGTAATCGTACGTGACTGTACTTCGGGTTATTCCGTTATGTGTTATAACCATTGTAGTATAATGGCTATTGAAATATACCCATATTGTGATAAAATTATCGAAAATATTACCTTTTGTTTGTGGTTCTTAAAATTTTAAATGGTACAGAGAAAAAAAATGTTTTCTAGAAAGCGTAGCGTAGTCTTAAGCAAAATCTCGCTTACTATCAGGCGAAGTTAATGACAAATTAAAAGGAATAGGCATTAATATGTAAAAATGCACTGTTATCATTATTATTATTAAATTTATCGATATAATCTTAATTTCAAAAACTTTTGAGTGATGCTTTTACAAAGGTGTGCGTGTGGCCGAATCGCTCGCCGGTAGCACAATGTAGTCAATTTGTTACGAAGGCAAAAGTTTCCCAGTACCGTCACAAAGTTATGATTGCCTTGTTTTCCACTTCGTTCCCAGCAAGATGACTGATAAAACTTTACAAGTTCCACCAATGGCACAATGAAAAGAATCGTATTTTAAAATATAGCGGTTTTGACACTAACATGACAGACAGAGAAATTCAAATAATCTTATCACTAAATTTGGGGACCGTAACAAATAAATCTTATATTAAAAGTAATGGATTTGTTTCATATTATAATGACAGCTAAAACATGTTCAATATATATTTAATAAGTCAATATATTATTTTTCACAATGACATAAAAGCAAACACCAACATAGCATGCTTTAGAGATATTTTAGCTATTTGCAACAAACCAATCGCTATAGTCTTCCAACCAGTTGTTTGACAGCGTGATAGACTGTGGCTTGAAACATTTTCATTCTGAGAGGAGATCGGTCTCCAACATTAGAACGTAAAAAGGTTGATGATGAACTAGTGTATATACTTTTATAAAATCTTATATTAATAATCCCTAATGTCCACAAGAAAATTTAATATTCATTGTCACCTACATATGCCGGTTCACGCACGACAGTTTTTTAAATGAAATTAATCATTGGGAAAACCAATATACATATTTGTAAGTAATCAACGCATATTTTATGAAAGTGAGCATGGGTAACATATTATTAAAATATCCAAATACATTAATCAAAGAGATAAAAATCGTGCTTTTTTAATAATACATGTACGAGTATAATAATACTAATTTGTATAGGTATGAGAATATTCAATTATATTGATGGGATGACATGTACCGTCATTAAACCTTCTATCATTCCACTGTAGGCTATAGGTCTCCGCTCAAAATAAGAAGAGATGTGCCATAGTCTGTCACGTGTGAAGCCATAGTCTGCCACGTTGGCCAAGTGCGTTATGAAGAATTTTAAGGTGTGTAAATTTCCACAATATGATTTTTTACAACATTACAGCAAGTCATATTTGATCTTAAAAGGCACAAATTTTATAAACAGGTGCGCGGCGGTTTTTGAATCCGGGATCCCCGAAGTAGGAGGCTGAATCCCCAGCCACTTGGCTTTCACTGCTGTGCAACTGAACTCCGCTTGTTACCCTACAGAAATGAGTCATACCTCAAAAATATACCATCCTACATAGCTGCCGCTTACGAAATAATTATGTCTTTGTATGGATGTCACTTGTTACTTGTTGTTCACATAAAACTTTTCGTAATTATTACGGAAAACGTTCGGCGAAAACACTAATTGTGTTAGTTTACTTAGTTTACTAGTCATTATTGACATCATTATCGCCTTGAGCACATCGCATCGAGACGAATATTAGATAAAATATATCGAGCTTGTGTTCTTTTTTAGTAAACGAAGATTTCGTTTATTCATGAACATAAACGGAAATATCATAGAATAACAAAAGTGTTATCTGCAGAAAATATTTGCTTTCTGGAATACTTTCGTGTCGCGTCTTAGTTGTTGAAATAAAAAGCATTGTCTGTGTCTTTTCTAGGTCCTGACACATCTCATACTACATTTGCACTATCCAATAACATGGCGCAATGTATCTTATCATAAAATGTGTATAGTTTTCATATTTTCAGTTTATTTTCTTATAAAAACAAAGGGCATGTTAAATAAAATATTCATGACAAATGAAATGTTAACGGAGCGTAAGAAAAGCCAAATATTATGTTTATACCTACCTGCCTCGTAAAAACGATAAAATGGTAACTTTGTTTCTAACAAGTAAGTAATCCGAATACGACATTTTACGTGCCTTTTGTGAGAATATTGTAGGTAATATTCATATTCGGCGTAATAGTCCACGAGAGAAACAGTTGGCGGTATATAAAATACCGCGCTCTCTGTGTGAAGTCACCTCATCAGCAATAAATTGAAAGCAGTATAATATTCATGTAGCATTTTAATATTGGAACTTGAACATGATGGAACAAAACTATTGTTGTATATAGGTAAGTAGTTAGGTGTAGATAGGTATGTCACAAGTACAGTCAAATGTGAATTAGATATTACTGTTTCATGCAATATGTTAATGCAATGTGAAATAATAATATATAATAATAATATATTTGCGGTCTCATTATAATTGTATTTCATCATCATCATCAGCATATTCCCGTCGAATGCTGGACATAGACCTCTCTAATGGCACGCCACTGAGCTCGATCTTCAGTTCGCCTCCAACCACTGCCAGCCACTTTGCGTATTTAAAAGTGCCATATTTTCTAAACTACTTACATAATATTATTGTGATACCTATGTCGTAAACATAGACGTTGTAGATAAATCAAAATTCAGTATTGACAAAGAATAGGCGAACAAAGAATTCCAAATAATAAAGCGATATTGACATGGAAACAAAACCAAGACTTATTTGACAGGGAACGGGCTTTTCGCCTTCGTTTTAAGCATTAAAGCTTTCTTACTATACCTACCGGAAACACAGGATTAAACACAATAAACATATTTACGAGAACAAGATTTTACATACTTAATTTATAAAAAACTTCTTAGCAGTCTTAATCTTTTGCTTAATAGCGCACTGAAAAGAAAATACAGTAAATTTATTCTCAGCTGAAGTAATTCACGTAAAATTATTTTAACGTTCAATTTAATTAACACTTTCCACATTGTATCACGAATCTATTACGAATAGGCTCGCGGGTAATTTATGGATATCGCCGTGTACACTCTACGTACTCTAATAAATGGATTTTATTCATTTGTCAACGTCACTAGGCAGAAAAAGAAGATTCTCACAGCCCTTAAGGCCCTTCCAAATGTATTTTTTTCCCAATGATTTGATTCCGTTATTAGGCTAAAGTAATATTAGTGAAACATTTTTTCTTACGAATTGTGATATCACGAAAATATCAAATCTATAAAAGAATCAAGATCAAGATTAGTTATCCTCTTGAGGGCTAAGCTGGAATGTGTTGAGTCTTACTTTCTGACTTCTACCACTCTCTTCAGACCTAAACATAAATCTAGCATTGGTGTTTAAAGTGCATAGAAATAAGTGCAGCAATTGTATTTCCTGTGGACAAGCCTACACAAAGTCCTGCGTACTTTTAAAATGTACAATATCGCTTAAATTATATTATCACGCCTGATCCCTTGGGTGGCAGGTAGAGGGCGCTGAGGGCCACATATTTTAACAGTTTTCCCTCTTCAAACATAATATCGCTTATACAATTACTACCTACCAATAGAATGAATTTTTCATGTGAAGATCGTAAGTAAATTGATTATTACAATAGGCAATCTACCGAACTGTCTATATCTATCTACGAAAGGACCAATGAAGTCGGTGATTGGGTTGTGTGTGCTTGACAGCCGGCTGGCAGGTTCGCGTGTGTAGTACTTCATTGACTGGAAATTAGCTTTTGAAAATTCTAACCTATATTTGTTCCATTTTACACCTAAAGAAAAGAGTTTTAGTGAGAATGAAAAGAACAGCTACAGATACGTTTCCCTGCCTACCCTGTAAGGGAACTTACTGATTTCTATAACATATTTTTCGGATCGCAAAATAGCATAATATACAGAGCAAATATATAGAAATTAAATAGCAACGGATACATTGTCTAAACACAGTTAAACCCTACGTTTTTACGCACAATAATGTGAAGGATCTCCAAAGGTAGTTAATTGCAAATGTAAATGAAATTTTATGGCGAGTGATTCTGTAGAATTTAAATTGTTCGTTTTACAGCTCAATTCTGTAGATATGCTGGGTACATTAATTTTTAGAGGCCGTAAATACAAAATTGGTGTTCGAGCGATTTTAAAAACGCTTTCATCTCGGTAAGGATAATTGCCCGAAGATTTAGAGTCATTTCGAAAACATAAAGTGTGGAAATAACTAACTTTATGACACTTATATACATATACTTCATTTGTATTCAAAGTTGCTCTT
This sequence comes from Microceris miodesmiata, assembly GCA_018245735.1. Lineage (NCBI taxonomy): Eukaryota > Metazoa > Arthropoda > Insecta > Lepidoptera > Hesperiidae > Microceris > Microceris miodesmiata. The sequence goes on from DWEC01000739.1 coordinate 6,620, forward strand.
TCAACCTTTTTATCCCATTTCCAATGACATTTTTCTAACTAACGTTTAACAAACACATTCACGGTCTTAAAGTCAAAGCAGGTACAATAACAGCCTTGTATGATACATATGTTCATTAGCGCGATACACTAATGCATTTTAATGATCCTTATTTTCATCATTTTAATCACTAACCAAATGGGTTGGTGATTAACAAAGCTGTACGGCAATAAACATTGAATAAAAAGACTATTTTTTTAAAAACCTGTGAAATATCGAAGACAGTTTCCGACTGTAAATTGGCTTATAAACATTAATAGGATTATATTTTTATAAAATTTAGATCGAAATATTTCTTTGTTTCCATTAGAGTTCGACCCTAATCCGGGTTTCAGCTGGTACTGAAATCGTAAACGAATATTCGGCTCCTCTTTCAATTTCAGCGGAAACCGAAATTGTAAACCGAAACTCAGTCAGACACAACTTTGTATATATAACTATATGTTGATAGCATTCATGACATACATACATAACGTAAAATCTGTAAGGAATTGAAAGGTTCAGTGCGACTTTCAGGTGCTGAGAGAAACAAAAGGACGCCTTTTAACGCAAAAAGGCTCAACAATGGTACCAAATGACTGCACCAGGGCATTACTTTGTACGTCTCGAGAGATCCACGCAATTTTAATTGAAAGCGTTTATATATTTTTTCATGTTTTCATATTGTCGGTATTGTTCACAAAAGTGCATCACCAAATCGGTAAATACTAACAAGATTATATACGATTTTTTAAGATTTCAAATTATGATTTGGTACAATATCTGACTATGGCCTCAACTGCTGTCATTCTGAGATGAGGTAAAAATAAAAAGATGATGATGATAAAGCATAATTAGAGTTTTTATTATCCAAAAAGACATGCGACCACTATTGATGTGCGCTTAACAATTTTGTCCGAACAGAGCCCACTCCACTAAGTGGTAACATTATTCAATTAATAATTTCATCGATATTTTCAGAACAAAAGGAAGCTAATGGATGTGAAGGACGCAAGGATGAAATTAGGGTAGGACCCTTGAAAACAAGAACAATTTCGACGCATTAATGGTCTACAGTCTAGAAGCTTCCTGTTTTAATTTATCATACTCTCATTTTCTTTTACTGTTCCGTTGGTCTAGTGGTTACAACCGCGACTACTGAGCAGGAGCTCTCGGGTGCGATTCCCGAAAAGGACAAAGTATTATTGAGTTTGAAATTAAATAATTCATTACTTTGAAATTCAGAATAGTAACTTGAAATCTGTATTTGTATGACAATAGTCCATGGGATATACCTATAACTTACCTAGAAAAAATAGTGTTACCCTGGTTTTTACTGTATTATCTTGAAGTAACTCGATGTCCTGCGGTCAAAGCTGATTTCTGAATAAATTAGGGCTTACAAGTTGGTCCATGGGTCGTATCGAATTTATACGAGTTCGTTATATGTCCGTTCGAAATACCTGATCCTGTTTTCGAACTTTCGACCTCGATCCTAAGATGGATGTAATTTGGATTATGACGGTCCCTCGCCCTTCGCTAACCTTCTACTGTTTTAGTTTAGAGAGTAAATATTTCATAAATTTCGCCTATACATCCATTTATCTCTATTCGGGATAACGGGACATTTCATATCTACGTGAATTTAATTAAATTCTATAATGCTAACACAAAATACAGTTTTTAAATCATTGTGTATTCCATTCACTATATGATAATCATTGTAGTTAATATTTACTTAACGAAACCATACGATTCTATTGTCTACTAAAGTGTGAAATATTGTAGAATACAAATATAAAAATACGATTGCCTTGTTATTACTCTATTTTAAGAACTGAGCTTTCATCACTTTTTTTATCACCGCCAACCCCTTAGATACCCGGAGTGACATTGTAATAATAATATCATCTATAAATGGCACCCGGATAGCAAAAAATATTTAAATCTAGAAAATGCTTTTGCTGTTTCTTTTAAAGCTTCATAATGTGCAGTTAATTTATTAAGGTACAATTAAAAACATGCAGAAATTAAATGTATCTAAAGAATACATATAAAACCATTGGCCAGTTACCGTGGTTAACATGCAAATGACGTAGGCGATAGGCGTATTAACGATAGGTATAGCTGAGTTTCGTTAAATGTAAGTTACATGATGAGTCTTGTGTTTTTTACTACTTAGAGATTATATTCTCAATGGCCTTTATGTAGGACATTTTCCAAGAAAAATGTTGTACATTTTATTAAGGCTCAAAATGATCATCGTGGGGTCAAACAGCGTCAAATTACGTTAACATAATAAATAGGGAAACTGTATATATTTTTAATACATACAATACAATACAGACACTTTATTGTATACAATACAAAATACAAAGTACAGAATAACAACATTCGGTTAAGACAAAAGGCGATCTTATCGCCAAACGAGTGATCTCTTCCAGACAATCTTTACTGGAAGGAGCTTATTTGAAAAGAAAAAAAAGGAAAAGAAAGTGGGCAGGGCATACAAAATTGTAGCTTAACACATACACGTATTACATCACGCCTGTAATCCCTGAAGGGGTAGGCACAGGAGTGTAGTACAGTGGTAGTACACTCCCACGTTTCACCAGTTACGTTTACGTCCGCCATAACGGAACCGTTTACCGTTACGGAATCCAGGACCTCCCGGTCAAACGTATAAAACAAATAAAAATAGACAATTATAACTGTAACAATAACGATATATTTATACATATATGAAAACAATATTTCCTTGTATACATTACAGTGGCACAAACATAACATTTACATAAAATAATAATTTACCCACAAACGTTTCTACACAAGTGTACGAACGTATTTCTCTATTTTCGTTACTAAAACTATCGGTCAACGTGGGTGGAATGATGCAACTTTTATAAGGCATCAGATATTTGTCCGTGAGGAGAGCTTGTCACGCGAGACGAATAAGACTTTTCCTCACGTTTACCACACTTTGCGTGTGTTCTTACATCAATACAAATACAGCTATGTACATGTATTTTCTCTTATGTATTGCTCAGAACAAAAATGTGTTTCAATTTCTTGGAAATACAACTTATGTACGTATAATTCGGCTGTTATATGTCGTTTTGTTATTGACCGCGTTTTGCTAGCGTTTCCGTGTAAGAAAAATATCGACGAACAAAATACCCAATGTCTCTCGATCTTACCACACAAAACAATAAACGTTTCGATCCTATACTGATATCTTCGTACCCAAACTAATCAATCTTGAAGGAATAGTGACTGACAGAAAGTTTTGTAATCGCTAAAACACCATTCAAATGTTATGTAGATATTGTCCAAGTAGACTACATAGATATTAATACTTCTAGGAATACCTTTAGAAGAATTAAACGCCTCTCGCGTAAACACTTAACTTAGCTACTTAATATTCCCATTGCATTCCACATTTTTAAAGGCACTATGGGAGCAATTGTTAACCGCATAAAGCAACTAATTTTCAACATTATAGATAATCATTCAGCTATACTCAATACTTTAGATAAATTTTCATATAAATGATAAAACGAAGCCTAAGTCAGAGCTATAGAATTTTATTATCAGATACAAATTGATTTTTCAGTCGCTTAGTTCATTATCTCCTTATAATAAAGAAAAACTAATATCAACCGCGAAAATATCTAGATTGCTTCAAGTAATGTACCCGAATATTTTATTCAGATTTAAACCAGCGGAGTCAGAAGCGAAGGTGTATTTTTGAGTAATTTATGCACCCCTGAGACGTTAGAACGTCGTAAAGTAAAAAATGTTAGGGATATTACAGGCCGCTATGAGATTTAAAATAGCGGTCATGGAAATGGCGGAGACACTCACGGAACAGTCACCTGCGCGGCCTGACATATTTCGTTATTATGTGCACAGCGACATCTTATTAAAACTTGAGATTCTAAATCTCGCTCTCTCATTGTTTGTTAAGCGTCTTTTTCACAATTCTTTACTATCTCCTTGTTTCTTGGAAAATTATAATTTAATGTTCATTGAATTTCTGTTTCGTCTTAAAATTAAACTTTTATTTCTGATACTTGTTTTTATGTGAAGCTCTTCACACTTTGCTTGGTTCATTTAACATAGTAACCGAATACCATAAGTATGTAAAGTTACGTGTTCACCGCGTCATTAACTAATACATTAACGTATAGATAACTAATATATTATTTAAAAAAATAAAAAAAAACACGTGACATCACACCTGTAATCTCCGAAGGGGTAGGTAGAGGAGTGTAGTAGTACGCTCCCACGTTTCACCAGTTACGTTTACGTCCCATGGAATAGTCGGTGAACCTATTGCCGTAAACCGGGCACAGAGCAGACTCCAAGGCACTACTAGAAATTCTAAATTAGAAAAATCCAATAGTACCCGACCCGGGATTTGACTACCCAGGACCTCCCGATCGGCAGTCGCGCTTGCAACCACTCGACCAAAGAGGATACCAAAATGTATTTATTATAATAAAAAATAACACATAAAATAACTAAAAAGTAAAAAAATTACATCGTATTAAAAAGTAAAAAGCTATTAATATTAGCCCCATAATATTAACATCGTTATTCTCTGAAAAAAAATCAGTGTTAGCCTAATAATTTGAAATTCAGCCACTCACACTAAGGGCCTGGATTCAAATAGTGGCGCACAGTCTTTTTTACAAAATGTGCGTTTTGAGATTAAATATTTAACGAATAACTAACAGGGTGCAGGAAAGTAAGGAAACCTGAACACCTTAGAGTTGAAAGAATTCTCTAAGGCGTGTCAACTCTGCTAACCCTCACTTGGCCTGTGTAGCAGACTATGGCCTTAACCCTTTCATTGCGAGAGGAGACAGGTGTCCAGCATTGACAAGATAAAAAGGCCGAATGGAAATTTCTTGACTTGATGTATTTCTTACAAATATTAATAACTGAAATCAGACATATTAACGCTGAGAAACGTCCACTTACCAAAGCTTTGAATAAAAAATGAACCGTGCTTAAGCAAAGTGACATTAGCGTTTATTGCACGCTTTGCATTCGCTTTGTGTTCGTACTGTTCACGGTCTTTACTACACGACATTCATTTATGAGTAACTTTTAAATGAGGCAGGATTATTATATGGTTTCCTATTTACGTCACATTCTGTGACCTGTTCTAGATAATGATATTTCAGATATTTGCGTTTTATTCACGACAGACAACAAATTTAAGTTACATTTGCATTAAAATGATACAGTTATTTTAATTGTTTTCAATAGCGATGATATTTGAAGTAAAAACTATTATTAATAATATCTGCTTACAAATTGAATGTTTTTTCTAAGTACAATAATAAGGCTCGAGAAATCAGGTAGACATTTTCTTTTTATTGGACGTTTATTGCTAGGATGAAAGCTCCGAGTTTTCTGTTACGAGATTTGACGTGCAAACTCGAATAATTCATAAGGACATATTTTCACGCTTGGTTCCTCAGGGATCAGACAGACAGCACTGAATGCCTATCTAATATCTCTATAATTACAGAAGTGCGTGACTTCTTTCACATACAAACTATATAATATTATTGTTGCAAACTAAATTAATTCTTTGAAATATCCACTATATGATTCTCTTTTGACATCCCATGTGAATAAGTTCTTCCCTTATTCTCGCCTTATCTCAAGAGAGAGCATAAATTTCCCCAACATGCTTCTTAAGAGTGGACTGACAGTCATAAATAACCCGTACATCAGCATTTTTTGGTCACCATCAACTCTTTTATCGTTCTACTGTGGGACACAAGTCTACGCTCAGAAGGTAAGGCGTCAAACGCATAGGTTTCCAAGTAAAATTCTTAAACCAAACCTCAAAGTCCCGCATAACGTTTATCTTATCTTAATATCGTAAAATTACGCCGGTAATCCCCAAAGGAAATAGGCAGAGAAGTGTAATACACTCCTAAGTTTTACCACTTACGTTGACGTCTCACTATGAAATAGGGAGAGAACCTATTGCCTTACCCTGGACACAATATCTAGACTCCGGGCCACTACTAGAACTGATATTACCTTAATAAGCCATTACCTTAATAAACTTTAATTTTCGGAGGCGTTTCTACCTGAGACAGGAAATTCGCAGAAGGAATCTCTAGTCCACGGCTCTTGTAACCTACCTCGAATGACATCATGAAAAAGATCAAAGACACAACATTCTGAAACGCGTCACAGGTACTCGTGGTATGTTTCTTCACTAAATTACCAAACATACATCGTCGATCATCCGCGTTGACATTTTTCAATCGAGCGGCTTCCACGGAATAACAAATGAGCACAAATTGGAAATATCTAACCAACATTCCGGACCAATCAACAATTCGTGTCATTGGCAACATTCGCGCTGGTTTGACGCTTGCCGACAAAACGATTATGTTCACTGAAATCATATATAGGTCATCCAGGCACGACATTTCGTTTCACTTAGTAGATAAATAGGTCCGGTGAAATGCATTTCACTTAAGAACCGTTTTACAGGCGTTTTAATTGCTTTTTTTTTATTTAAATTCACTTAATACTAAAATGCAATATACAAAGTTGGATATTAGTCGTATTTACAACCATTGTTAACTAATCTACCTGCAGAGAATAGGGGGGATATATTTATAAGGGTTATAAAGGTTTGTTTATATCATATAATTTCATTGTGCTGCCTGCAAATCCATTGAAACTGCAATAGTGTTGTTTTGTTTAAATTATCATAGCAGTTAATTAGTTGAGTGTTATTGATTCGGGTATTCCATCGTTAGGAAAAAATGTGAAGCCTTCCACTTAGTAATCGCTATAGCGTTTCTTTTTAAATATTTAATAAATAAAATTCTCAAAGGCCATTGTCTACTCTGACCACTCTTTCTTTTGTAAATGCTGATACTCAAAGACTTCACACTGGTCCCCAGTATTGATCATGTAAATAATTTCATTACCAGTAAAACCATGTTAGTTTCTCTAACTGTCTTGTTAGTCAAGTTGTTGCAAGCTCGACAGCGAATCTGCAATTCCTGGGTTCAAGCCCCGGGCCAGCTATTATCGGGTTTTTAGGGGTAACTCAGATTCTGGGTTTGTGATTCCCTTGATATCACTCCCTGTTACATGGAACAAATAACATAACTGGTAAAAAACAACAGTTATACACTCCTCTCCCGACCGTTTCCAGGAAATACATGCGTTTGTTATATTATATTTTTCATATGAATATTAGTACAGGAATCCTTGAAAAATATAATAAAGCAATTTAAACGGATAGTCCGCCGGTTTATAGCACAAATTGAAGGAAATCAACGAAGCTCATTCGTAATGAATCTGCGCCGCTCGCCGGAGACTCACCCAATTTCCGGATGAGCCTCACCGAGCGTTTGCTGATTTGCCACCTCCGGTCGGGTGAGCCTCACTCCTCTAAACAATCAATATAACGTTTATCTATATCAGTTTTCCTACTAATAAAATAACCCTGAACAATTTATGTTAAAATTTAATTGTCAGTATGGCGATTGTACATTTTATGAATTCTCTAATCTTTATACTTTCAATTATATTTACTTCCCGAAACAATCAATATGACATTGTCATTATGACATTCATTACTTTTCCTTCTAATAAAATTACACTGAAACGCTTATAAAAGAGCTTAAGGAATAAAATTTAATTATTAGTGATAGTACGTGTTTCTAATTATATACATTTTAGTTATCATTAGCGATCATTAATATATGATTACTACTTTTAAGTTTCTCCAAATGAATTTCGTTTGAGTGAATTTAATATCCCTTAGGTCTAACTTTCGGGCCGCGACATCCGCTGTCGGCGAAATTCTTTTGTGCGCTGACAGTTTATTACGGAACAAAGGGCGACGGTGTTTCAGCGAGCCGTCTTCCGAAATGTATAGATCATCAATTGTTAAAATAAGTCGCGTCCCTACTACATATTACCCGAATTGCTAACATTTTCGTTTTCGAACTTGTTTACGACTAAATGAAATAAATCAAAGATAGATACGAGTGAATTGGCACTTTTTAGGCAAGCGTGCTACACCACAGGCTGCATCACTTTATCATACGGTAAGATTGTATTCAAAATCAAGTGTATTTAAAAATGACAATAATGTAAATTTATTGATTATTTACAAAATGTGAAAATAATTAGGAAACTTAAGTAGTCACTTGTGGCCGAAACGATACAGACACGACATCTAGAGACGAATGCGATGTAAGTCAAACGTAGACGAACTTGGCCCAATATAACCTAAAAGGGAATATCTCGTCTCAAAAACGGGCCAGCATTACACGTATAGTTATACCAACAATGTTATTTTCTTCCATGATCTCATCGTGTGCACTTTCTATTAACTATTATTACCTTATTGGTACACCCCTACCTACGAAGTCAGAGTGTAGCTCTGATCTTCCAGACATCGCAATCCTACACAACGATCTTCTTAAGGTCGCTCGTTTACGAAAGACACTAATATAATACTAAGTAGACGATTCCTTTTTTCGGTATTCTTTCATTTATCACTGTAGAAGAAGCACGTCATATCTAGAAAAATAGAGATATTCGGCGCTCGGTACTTTCTGCCTACCCCGTAAAGAACCTGTCGTGTTGAAAAATCAATTACAAATTCTTTCATAAATTGAAAAAAAATGAAACCAATTCTTACTTGTTTGTTTGTTGTAAGTCTTTAATAAAGAGCGGAAAACAATTTCATGGTACACCCTCTATAACAGACGAGGCTCTGGCGACCGGCTGATTGCGGTATAGCGCAGCCTAAATAGGCACGGCTAAATGCCCTGGC
>DWEC01000740.1:0-15471 GCA_018245735.1 Microceris miodesmiata
CACTATGAATCACAATACTTACTCACTACGTGTTACTTGCTTAGATCACAATAGTGGCATAAAGGGGTCGTCCAAGGTACTACTTTAGGGCTGTTATATTTCATATTAGAAATTATCGCATCATTATATGAAACGAGCAAGCACATTTCACTGGCAAAATAATGTTAACATCGTGCAATGATGACGATAAGAACTTTAATTATCATAGACATTACAATGCACATAGGTAAACTTTAACAAATGAGATTCTATTAATATTATTGGTCACGAAATGAGTGTAATAAATTATTATGATACAACTATGATAACAACCAATATACAAAACTTACACTACAAGAGTACATTTTCCATAAAATTATTGAGAGATATATTACATAGTGCCTTGGATATTCACAATGGATTCTTTTTGGTTATTTATGAATGGTTGTCAGACAAAAAGAAGCAATTTATAATGAACACACACGATGTTTTGTTCAGGTGCGGTGATGTATAACTGAAGTCATTTCCCATGACAAAGACAATATATTGTGATCATAGCGAAATGTTACCCTTTCTTCCAAGTTTTAGCATTGAGTGTTCGTGGCAAGGCAATGATTTTTAAAATGGATAATATTTATTCGGATCATGGATATGGATGAATCACTACCATTAAGCAACAAGTCCCTTCTGGCACCAATATCTAGAGCTTTCTGCAACTCTTATAAACTAATATGATAAAACTTGTCTATTCAACAGGTTTTAAGAGACAATTCACATTTGACTTCAGGAATTGAGTAGCTTACCCCCTCTCTCCAATACATCATACTATCCCCCTCAATACTTGACCCAACACATAGACAAACATGTTTATATAGATGTTTTGTTACCCTAAAAGCCTTGCAAGAAATGAAACAACTAATCTTGATAAAAATAATTTAAGTAGCTCACTCTAATCATAAGCTAAAGTCATATGAGAAATATAATTGTAGACCCACTACCAACAGACAGAACTTCAATCTTACACATCAAAAAGGTAATCCAAAATCCGACTTACCCATAAATCCTATTGATGCTAGCACATTCATGATTGCCCCTTAATAAAAAGAAGTTCTCTGGATATTTGATCTTGTAAGCTAGTAGCAGACAGATAGTCTCCAAGGACTGTTTGCCACGGTCCACATAGTCACCAAGGAACAGGTAATTGGACTCTGGTGGGAAACCACCATATTCAAATAACCTTAGCAGGTCATAGTACTGCCCGTGAATATCACCTGCAAAAGAGAATCAAATTGAAATCCTTTCTCTAAAGACAATTTACTGACTGATGGTGTGTTTTGTAGCTAAGAATCATTACATTAAACCCTAATCCTCAAAAATCATATGGATACTATAATTGGACAATTGATTGGCATTACAATTCTGGGAAATTATATAACAGACTAATATTAAAATGACTATTCAGAATCAATTATGATATAACAATTTCATTGACTGACATAACCATTTATGAATTCTAATTTATGCCATCAATTATAACATTGAAAACTAATATGATAATACAATTCATTTATAAAGTGAATCATCATCATTCATCATCATTACCAGCCTATTCCCGTCCACTGCTGGACATAGACCTCTCCAATATATAATATAGATGAATTAATATGAAAAAGTAAATATAGATTGTTAAACATTTTAGTACTGATACTGTAATGTTCATTAATGAGATTTACATGAAAATTAATTTATTTTAAATAAGATTCCTGTGGATCTTACTAAATGGAAATTTTCATGACTATAAATAATATTCCCTAAGTGATCCTAGGAGGTCACCTTTTGAGAACCACACATGTTGAACCACACATGTTCATGAATATTTTTCAAACAAATCAATGTAATAGCACAGAAACATGTCACTGTTGGAAATTAACACTAATATACTTTATGGGAGACTGTTAAAGGTGTTGTGAGTATTTACTGTGTCAGTGTGGAATTACAAAATTTCATTATAATTTTCTTAAACAAGCTGAAATGTGCAAACTGAACGATTGAATGAACCCTACATATTATGAGAATAGATTGCTGAGGATCTGTATTATTATCTGGGCTCAAAAACAACCCTTACAAATTAATAATGCTTTGTACGACATCAGTAATAGTAAATCATTGTCTTAGTAATGATATAGTACTCTCCTTAGCACTGGAATTTTATCAAAGAAGTATAATTATGTATTCAAATTATCTAAAAGCTCTTTTCTGAAAAAAATATTGTTTAACATATCAATCTTTTGACAAACGAATGATATGTACATTTATTATCTGACTTTCACAGATTAAAACTCAGCCACTTGTGATTGTACACTTATGTATGATAAATGCCAAAATAATATTGAGTTCTTTACTTGTAACCTCTAAAATTTTATTTAATTTAAATACTTCAAGGACCACTTACACTATCAATACCAGTTTTTACCAATACATAGAAGGTTCATAGAGAAATGAGATCAGAAATGAGTCATAAAGGTAATGGAGAAGAACATAAATATTAAAAGTTAGGATAAGGAAATACATGATGCAATATAGAGAAAGAATAAGAAGATGACTCATTAGTAAATAATTAGTCATGTTACTCAATAGCCATCAAGCTGGTCGAAAGAGTCCCACATTCACATTTAAAGTAGCTATGGAAATCTAAATCTTAGACATCTGTAAATCCATTGCATTTAGAACACGGGATTCTCTGTTATTTGGTCATCATGTCAAACAACTGACACTTAGTTTTATTAACAATAAAGCCCGTTTATAAATGTGGGTTTCAATTACAAAACAATTTTCATGTTTATAGTGTTAATACTGCTCTGTATAAAACAAATGTATGAAGAGCGTAAGAAACTAATCAATTTATACAGTAAATAATTTTTTTGTAGAAATTTCATTCTTTGTGTGCAATTCCACATTTTATAATGCATATTTGTGTTACTATTGTTAATTTTAGTACGTATGTAATTTGTTGGTCTAGAAACCGCATAAACTTTCTTATGTCGAATTTAATTTTTCTCCAAAGTAAACGCAGGTAACCATTGGTAAAAGTTTGAGTTGATATTTAAACAGTAGCCAGGAAAACGTTGTAGTTACGTCTAAAATGGTTTGCCACTGGATTTCGAAAGTGCACCTGTCGTTTCGTCGTCAATGGAAGAGTTGTATTGTGACTATATAAAGTTATCTATATAACTTACCACATATTTTTAAAGGCGCTTCCAATTCAAGTAATATCGGTTGTGAAAGGAATATCTCTCGGGATTTCAAGCATAACCCTTTGATCTCAATTTCCGTCAACTGAACATTCATTCCAGGCTTCTCGCCACGAACTGAAAACAAACAGATATAAACATTTCACCAACACTTATATATTCCATTTATATGTCCCACTATATATTCTCTTATCATTGTAATTAATAATTTTTTCGAACACCAAAACAAACACCAAACACTGAAATCCGTTTACTTTCTCGGTATAAACATTTACCTTTTAACAATTTTTTAATTACATTATCGATGTTTAACTCATCTGTGTCTTTGTCTGCCATCGGATATAATATTTGTGCACCGGCGACTAAATAGGATTTAATAAAGAAGAAAGATTGTGAAGATTTTAGCCGATTTAATGAAAGGCACAACCTATATCAATTCTCGGCTAATACGAAATTCAATGGCGGAGACATCACTCGACACTCACACACTCAAACGAGAGAAACACATCATCAGTGTTCCCAGCTACATGAATCTTATTTACCACGAAATGTTAAAAAAAAACATCGGGACAAAGTATTACTCTGAAAACTTACTTCAAAAAATTTGTTATCCGATATATATTCACTATATAAATCAAAGCGTTATTACAATACGTTGTTGTAAAAGTGTTATTACAATTACATCAGTATTACAATACAATATATTCTAAAACTGAAACTATACCTTAAACTCAATATTTATACTTTTCTGGTAAAACCACCAAGCAGTTAAACAAATTTTTTCCGCATCTAAATATTTAGATTGTTTGCTTAGTAATTAGCTGGGTGAGGCTTAGAAAGAATTTTAAATAAAGAAAATTGATTTTTTTCTTAACAAAATAATCATGCTTTAGCCCTTAATTTTGGAAATAGTAAGCAGCATGGTAACACAGGATTGCTTACTGGTGTGGCTACCATCATGTCATAGATGTTTAAATAGTAGAATTTTAAATATACTTGCAGAGAAACAAAAAACTGATTTGGCAATAAAAAGTTATATTTTAGAAATAAAATAATATGTAATTAACAAAAACTTTTTTTCTAAAGCACATATAAAATTTAAATAAGTTAATCTTTCTTGGATCCGCGATATGGGTGACGTTTCCTGTAAAATATAACGACACATTAATAAATTCATATGCAAATTCCTTTTAAAGAACTTAAGATAGAATCATCTCTAATTATAATTAAACTTCATTGACATAACTAGCAAACGCTCAAGGAAATTCTGGACAATTACTGTAATCATAAGAATTACTATATTAACATAAGCTTGTATTTCCCATGTAAATTAATCAAAATTTTAAATTACTTACGTAGGTATGGTTAATGTGAAAATGCCAAATTTAGTATTAATATCTTCTAGATGGAATATGCCCTCCACATATTCTCGATCTGCTTCAACAGCTGGAGTCTCAAAAACTAAATTCATTATGTAATCTTCAACACAACTGTAATATACAAATTGTTTTTTTTTAACCCGTGAAGTTAAAAAAATACACAAAGTTGACGTCTAAATGCAACTAAAATACATACATTAATAACTAAAAAAACAAACAAAATAGAACTCACTAAGCGCATGGTTGGTAAGGGACGAGTTTTTCAATTCTATTCGGCCTAAGAGTTTCTACGTAAGGATCAGCAACTAGTTTGGTTGTAGGTTGAACTGGTCCTTTGCGCGCTTTAGGAGTAGGAGCTGGTGGCTAAAATAATAATATTTTTAATACGAGCCTGAAAGTTATATAATGTTTAAATAATCATAATTATTTCAATCTGCAGCTGGACATGGGCCCCCTTACTGAACATAATTTTTGCCCACAATTCCCTCGATGTGCATACGGGTTGGGAAAACACAGCACATCTTGCACGACTTAGGCTGTTGCCCGATGTTTTGCTTGTTAAATAGTAGTAATTTACAATTACTTATGACATCCCAAAAGAAACTGTCGCTTTCAAAATTTTTGTGTTTGGTTGGTTGCTTAATATTGTCGTATGAAGTTCATTGGCTTTATTGGTAGAAATGATCTGTCATGTCACATTTGAGATTTTGTATCGGTACTTTTATAAATAGCTGCCATAGAATGGCAACTTTTTCTGATTAAAACTAGATAAATAGATATAAATTAATCTCAGACAATGTGTGGCAGAGGCAGCCAATAAATGTACTATTATAAAGTCATACTAACTTTAACAGCGCCATAAACGACTTGAATAAGGCTTTTTACTTCCGTTTCGAGAATTTTTAGAAACTTAGACACGTTCCACCTTGTCACTTCCTTGTGATTGCCAAGTAAGGAAAGCAGCGGGGTGCAGTCGCATTTCGCCAGTCTTAAAATGAAACAGCTTAATTAGCTTAACAACAACAATATATTAATTAGCTTAGATGAAATAATCAAGATATATGCATATAATGAAAACAAATAAATAACAAAGATTCCATTATTTATTTCAGGGAGCTAATCCTTTGGGCTATGTCGATGACTTTAGTTTTCTGTCGGATAGTATCATTTCTGATCCAATCCATCAGAGAGACTCTGAGCATAGTTCGCTCCCTATCTCGCTGAGCGACTGAACTGGTGGACTAGGCGCACCGTGAGTGTCCACGTTTCAGCTCCGTATGTCACGTACGTATGCCACACGTGTACGTATAATTATAAGTATGTACATCTAGTTGTACAATTGATTACAAAGTCAATTTCTAATATTATAATACTACGTATTTATTTCACAAGATAAATGAAATCTTTTTAAGAAGTGTCAAATATGTGGTGATCATATTATAAGTGTATTGCAGTCACCTGACGAGATCGTCAATGCCGCGCAACACCTTCAATATGGTCGCGTCAGCCATGTTATTCAGATCGAGGGTCCTCTGAGTATGCTCTCGCTCTTTCTGGAGCGCCAAACTCAATTCCGATAAACGTTTGTCCTGACTCTCCTCCCGACTCACGTTCATGTCTCTTTGATCCACTAGCATTAGAAAGAAAATGAATAGTGATCCATCGAAAGATTTTAATTTATCTCTCTGTTTTGTGACAATGGAGTTAATAATTGTGTTGACGTAGGTACGTCATTTGTAATGGGGGAGAGTATTTCACCACAATAGCAAAACAGCAACGAATTGTACGTCAGTTATTGTTTTGTAATGATAATGCAACATTATACTCGTAGGTTGATCATCGAACAGGTGGCGACATCTGTTAACTAACGGTGAAAGTTCAACATAATCGACCAGATTGCATACTTCTAAACAATTCAGTGATATTAAATACAAGAAATGAAATATTTATTTATTGTAATCCTATATTATTAGTAACAAAGGTCTGACTTAATGCACAGTGGCGTTTTCTGTCAGTCAACCCAGCTGATGATGGGAAGTTGGGGTGCGCACCTAATCGTGCCTAAATATGAATTTATATAACAATTACTAACAAATCCTGTGCCTCAAAGTATCCAACTCCCGTCTCAAGAATATGGACTCTTGCAGCACCTCGCACAGCAACACGAAAATTGAAAAATTCTGTATTTCCGTCGCTTTGAAGTGAGATATGATCGTTGTTATTCGGTCAGAGCCTGCGTAGCCCTATGAAGTATTTACATATAGACATATATATTTGCTGGTGTTTTGGCCGTATATTTAGTTTTCTTTTCTATGTCAATAAAATGGGAGTGATTGAAGGCTTTTGTATTAAGGATAAAAAAGATAACATGTATTATATGACCTAGGTCTTAAAATACACAGGAACAAGTCTTGTGATAACATTACTATTCCTGGGCAGTAGGGATTTCTGCCTCGAGAAAAAAAATATTGATTTGATGATGTCATAGTTATAATTATATTAAAATTATTAAATCTATCGAAAGACCTCAGAGCTGCAAACGTGTATCCCCTGTCGATACTGCGGGACGGCCCAACACAAATGTAGCTCGTTTAATAATTACCAGTAATCCTTCTTTTACAGGTTGTTCGTCCCTATTTATCGTATTGTAAGTTCGTTCAAAATAAAGAAGACGAGATATGAGTCCAGGCTCTACTGTTGAACGTTCATAGATAAGATACTTAAGCTTAAAGAACAACTAACAAAGATTTCATCTAACAAAGCGTCATGACGGGCTATCTCCTGCTCACAGCGCTGAACCTCTTCCTGACGTCTAATCTCCTCCAGCTCGTCCGCCTCGCAAATTCTTCTGGAACCCTTCACTCGCAGAAACTCTTCTAACTTTGCCAGATGATTTAGTTCACCTTCATAAGATTGCATTTCCTGGGTGACACACGATTATATTAAAAAAAAATACGTAACTTAGGAATAGAATACATTTACATGAGAATTAATATTAGAATTAGTAGTACAATTTACATGAGATAATGTCTATTAGTTATATTGCGCAGATTGAGCTCATAATAAATCGGTGTATGGTCTAACCGATATATCTCTATTGAGCTGAAAAAGCCCTTTCCATTTAAGAGCTTCCAGCATCCTGCAACACTCGTCGCGGTCACCGAACGCATTGGCGGCGATCTCGAAGATATCCATCAGATACTCCTTACCCTTCACAAGCTTGCCGATAGTGCGGTTCCATTGGATGTTAAAGTCGTTCCTGCAATTGGAAGATTTCTTGGACCTAGTCTGGTGGATAACTACTATTTTATTTTGTCCTCCGAGCTCCAATACTTTCTTAATAAAATTCCGGTAATATGTTTTATGGACTACTGCATAGTGTTAATATCAACGGTTCAGACATAAAAATAATAAGAGAATCAGAGTAGGAAATACTTATGAACAAGCTCCTTAATATATATTTAGTTGCATCTGAGAAAGCATATGCATTCTGGCAATATAACAGGTACCTCTCAACCAGCAGCCTGTCAATTTCCTCTCGGACACGTTTATTGTCTGTGTTGACGAGGCAGAACCTCTTCGTGGCCAAGTCCAGACGGTTCTCCATGCGTCGGAGACGGTTGCTGGCGTTCTCTATCATGGCCAATTCCTAGAGGAACCATGACGGGTAAAGTAATGAGTAAGTGCCCTTGGAGAAAGTAAGATTATTTAATCTTGATAAGAGACGTATCTACCTTAATTACATTCTTAAAACGGTGTCAAGCGAGTCACATGATATATGTGCCAGTACATTTAAATTTAATAACAATTGTAAGTCTTGGATTTTTGATAAAAACTAAGTCTATAGACACCTACATCGGCCTCAGTTGGTACTATCTTTAGCAAATCCACCAGTTGCTTCTGCGCCAGATAGTTGAGGCAGTCCAGTTCTGCCTGCTGCGCCCTCTCGTCTCGCAGGACGCCCTCCAGGTGTTCATACTCAATAATAGATTTCCGCGTACCGTTTTTCACTTGCGAATCGCGCAGAGCATGCTGACCCTTTTTGGCAAGCTGGAAGATGTGTTAAAGTCAGAAAATGTAGCATTAAATTAAATGTATGCTATTGGTATGTTTGTGCATACATATCCTTAATAAACGTTGTGTAATATGCCTACCCCACCTTTTCACCATCTACCAGGGTTGACTGAGAGACACCGTCACAAGATATTATGTACGCTCTATATCCCTAAATTTAAGTGTTACATAAGAATATATAAATATATGTTTGTTCTTATAGCGTCTGATTTGTTGCGATGAGACAGTAGTATACAGTACTATTAAAGCATATTATATGTTGCGACTTACATTGATACACAAGAGAGTCTCTTTAAGTTCGTTGGCAAGGATCCCGAGCTGCTTCTCTTGCGGGGCAAGCTGTGGCACGCCGCCCGCTCGCTTCTCCACGCTGCACATCGGCGCCAACTTTTGGAACTGCAATTTGTAGAACATTTTTGTAATTACCTTTTAATTAATTACCTTTTGTAATTTACCTTGCGGTATTATGTCAAAAGCATCAAGATACTATGTACCTTGTGGTATTAGATCTGAAAAGAAAATTAGAAAGTCCATCATCGTTTACAAGTTTTCCATCATCAACCATCATCATTTCACCATCGGGACGTCAAGTCTCAAAATATTTACCAAACCATATCCAGATCTCGCATACCATCAGAAAACGTCATGGACAACTCCAAGGGATGTAGAACCTTATGATCATTTCCTTTCATTGTTTATACCAGGATTCCATATTTTATGTAATAATATTTGACAGTTCTTAGATAAAAGACATCAATACATTGTAACTTACCGTCCGTTGAACATTGCTGAGTTCCGCTTCGGGGTCTATGGTCTTTTGTTCCACCTGCGTAGGCATTTTGATATCGTAACCAACAGTGAACAAATAATTCTGTACAATAAGAAAACTGTATAATAATGTGTAAGCAAAGCCTCGGATCCCTTAGAAAATTGTCACTGACATTTGACAGAGTTTGTGTGGCATTAATTCTTTTTTGTTCTACGTTATTCTTTTTATGACTTTGTGACTTGTCGCTTTAGGGTGTATACCCATATATATATTTAGTTATTGTGTTTAGAATTATGCAAACCATCATTTCATTTCCCAACCATGTAAGGTTTGGCAGAAGCCGCATAAAATGTTTGCTGGAAGAAAGAGAACATATTGTCACGATGTTTGCTAGTGGCGCAAAGTTTTAGACTTGGATGGGAAATGTAACCCATTTTGGACATCGCGCCCAACGTTATACGTCTTAAGTAATTTTTCCAGTATACAAAATATTTTTGCTGGAGTTAAAGAGACCAGGTTATGACTGACTTTATTTCAGTGATAGTTCCACATTAGTATTCAGATATGCACAGTTTTAGGTAGAAATAACGTAGGTACTGAATTCAATACAAGATCTAATTAAAAGCCAGGTCATCAAGTAATCTGTAAATGCGTCAATTTATTGGAGGAGCGTAGTGGAATATATATCCAGGTCGAAAAGTTTGAAGTGCCCAAGGTCCAGCAGTGGGAAGTAATATACTGTAATCATCTGCCACAATAGCATCCCCAAAATATACTATATATAACAATATAAGTGTTTGTTATAATGTTTGTAACTCTTAGAAAAAAATACAGGTGTTTGTGGTAAATGTATTTAAATTAATAATTTAATTTAAGGTTAAATAAAATGAAATGCCACAATAAAAGTTGCATCGTTTATTTTATTAACTCCACAAATTACATATATATAGACACGGTAAATAAAACTAAATTAAAATACAATATTAAGTACTTATAAGTGTTTACGTTACTACAATAATGATAAAAGTAGTGAAAATTCAAAGCTCTTGGATATCACATCGGCGTAACATATTATTGTTAACATACTGTACCTATTCTTTTTCAATGGCAAAGTGTAGAACCTACTGTTGCCAAATCGACTGTGGCGACACTGGAGACATCGTTTTTTTTTTCAATATTCTTTCAAGTCAAAGCACAGCAGTATGTAGTCCAACGCACAGACTGACGAATGCTCAGGTACTACTTTATTATGTTAAAAACATTCATAATTGAATCCCAACATGTATATATTTAATATTTAACAGTGAATATACACTTAAAAATGAAACTAGGAGATTTGCTAATAAACGGAATGGTCTGTGGCTGGTATTTCAGATAAATTATTGTCATTTAAAATACTTTTAAAACAATTTAATCTGGAAATGAATACGTCCTATATTTAATAATTAAATTGAATTAATTTTACCTTTGTATCCAATAACATCCATGAACAATAAAAGAGTATAATTGACAACATAAATGGTTACACAAATGGTCTATAATGTCCATGGTCTGGAGTTAAAACTGAAAAAAATTTCCCGATATAGGAATTAACAGAAGCGATATTGATCACTCCCTATTCGATAGGGGGACGTACCTAAATGTAACTGGTGAAATTTGGGAATGTACTACCTTCCATTGCCTACCTCTTCGGGAATTACAGGCGTGATATTACGTTAATACAATCGATTTGGCATCAGTATTTATTATGACATTGTTACTTAAAGTATGTTTTAGAAATAAAGAACTCAAAAGATTGCATTCATTATTTTCTCAGTTCGCAGTAAAATAATTCTATAAAACCGATGTCGACTTATACAAAATAACGATTTTTAAAATAGTCTTGTCGTGGAATTTGAAAATATAGCATAATTAATAATAATACAAATGAATATTTCGATTATGGAATGACCAATAACGTGATACATTTTTCTACGGCGCAGGTATTTAAGAAAATATTGGAATAATTGGAATGACTATAAGTATTCTTTGTAATATTTTTTTGTGCTAAATAAAAATTACTATTTAAATTATTACACTTTTCTCATTTAATTAAAATAAATCATGATATTAACAATCACACTGCATATAGTAACATTAGAAAAATCTTATTTTTTTTTTATTCAAATTTCAAAAAGCGAAGCGTAGAGATTTAAAAGCATAATTAATTCAGTCTTAAAAATAAATTACTTCGAAAATTGCATTAAACGTCGCCGCTTATAAAAAAATATATATGATCACATAAATATAAAATCGAAAGTAAACTTAATAAAATACGTTTTACCTATTTCTCTGGAATTTTCCACCAATTTATTAATTATTAGTAGTAATCTCTGGGATAAAACTTAAAATTACATTGAATAAAACTAACATTTCCGTGTTAGACGAATTAATAAAAAAAAAACTTTACTCAAATATTGCCAGGTATTTGTTTCAAAATACCCAAATTATAAATAAAACACGTCATTGAAATAATGACAAATAAATCCTTCAAGACATATATTAAATCCGAAATATCCATAGAGGTAGGCAAGATTATTATACATCCTGATATATCCTAAGAGAATATTTGTTGAAAATATTTGTTGATATTAATAATAATATATATAATTATTATCAACAGTACACCAACAATATAACCATCGCTAACATGGATTTTTGCGTCACAAAAACAGAGCGAGGTCTCATTGCAGATTTCAAAAATATTCCATAAATAAATAATCTGTGGACAATTCACCTACGGATATTCAATCTGTGGATCCAATACAACAGCATGACTATAGAATGCCACCGACTATAGAACTGGCTCTATATTCGAAACCGTTTTAAATTTAAGAAAAAGTTACTTGATTGATAATATTTAATGTTGTCATTAAAAATTGAAGTTTTACCTATATAAAGAGTTATGGGAAAATTTGTTTAATAATAATAATTTCGTAATCACAGACTGCTCAATGGACGGATTAAAAGCTGACTGTACACTATGACTGTTGTAAGACCTTACGATAATGTGTTAGTCATTGCATTGCACATTTCAATTAACATAAATCTTGATTATTTTGATTGAAATAACGTTTATCATTTAAATGATTATCAAATATCTGAACGTGTTTGCGAAATTAAGTTATATTAAACATTGTGTTCAATGCCCTTTAATAGATATATTAATTTTTTTTAATAAATCAAATAATATAATTAATAATATGATATATACTTATATTATAAGTGAATTATACAGATATTTTAAGGTACACATTTTTGATAGGAAAATGTAACAATTTCCGACTTTATTCTGTGTGTTGTAACGTCTAATATTTTAAATGTTACAATCCCTTTTAAATGTTATTTTTAAACTGTTAAATGTCTCATAAGTCTTTATACCCCCTATATATGTACCGGCTGAACTCACGTACGTTTTTCGGAATGGCCCGACTAGTTTCGGACCTGTACGAAGTCCGTCCTCATGACGTCCCGCCGTTTGCTGCGAGTCCGCGGTGGAGAGATATTTTCAAAACCATAGACTAAATGTTTGTGTAGATAAGGCACTAGCTTTTCCAGCCTATTTTATTCTAATTATCAATTTACGACGTGACACTTCCAAGTAAGGCACTGGAACCCCGTCCGATAAGGATCTTATAATAAACAGTTTGAAATAAATAAGGAAATTGTCTTTTACATGTTTACAAAACCATAGATAATATTTATGGTCAATTAGACCATATACAAAAAACAACATTTAAGATGTATCTATAAGTTTTTTTATCTCTCGCCAATTTAATATATAAATGGAGGAGAGAAAGAGATAGAAAACGTTTGGAATGCTCATCTTATGTCTTCTTAGAACACGACATAGCTGAGAAAAATGAGACATTAACCAATAAATTAATACTAATTATTTTCAAATTTAAAATTTCACATATTTAAGATAGAACAACGTCTTGCGCTGTTTTTAGTATTTTCTTAACTCACGTGTATAACTAAATATATAAAACCCGTGCGCGATATATACAAATATCTGTATACGCTGTCCATACGTAAACGTAACCGGTGGAACGTGCAGAATGTACTACGCTCCCGCGCCTACTTCAAGTCAAGTTACGTAGTTTCGTTATGTTAATATCGTTCTTTTGCTATTTAAATACAGCTATTCTATAGTGAACATTCTCGTAGAGTTCATTAAAAATCCGTTACTTTTTGTGGACCGTACTAATGCCGCTGTGACGTCATAACTTAGGTCCCGTCTACCCGCACGGGTTGTGCTGCGAAACATGGGTTGCCATCAAACAACTATTCAATATAAACAAAAACCGTTTAGCAATAACCACAGTTGTACTCAATATTATCCTAAAATTGCAGCAGATCAATCATATTACTTATTACTCTGATTCATTTCACTACACTATATAATATGGCTATTATTTTTTTAAATTATAATTAATACATTATTATTGTTAACTACTATTACAATATTACTCGTGGTTCAAAATGACATTATTCTTATTTAATCTCTATTTTATTTATTTTTATTTCTATGAAAGTGCACCAAATGTTTCACTTGCAGTGAACGATTGTATCTTCTAGAAGTTTAATTCTAAGTTACGCTACAGAAGAATTGTGTTATTTACAAAAAATTAGGCAACTTATTATAATAATATAGACGAACATTTATATGAATAACGAGGGACATTGAAGCGTGTTGATGTTTCTCGTGAATTCAATTAAATTACTTCGATTTTTTTAGTACAAAAATACACATTATATATCCTATTAAATATACCATTATTTATTACTCCTTCACAAAGAAAAGATACTATTATATCAATGCACGGCTGTATGCTCGATATTGGAACTCAGGTTAAGTTACTAAAAAGTTTGACGTTAAAAACAAAATGGCGGGTCACAACACGTGACCTGTCTATTCATAGACTACATGTTAACATCGCGCTGTTACAGATAAAAAATGTGTAATAAATAAATTCTCGCGCTTTTTAGTGTCATTGAAGTAAAATAAGTACCACGTTAAAGAGATCAGGTTGAAGATGAACAACCCCTACACGAAAATGAGTGAAATCTTCGATGAAATCTAAAGGAGGGTGAGGATTCTCACATCCAAACCGGGAAGAGTAGCATATTAGTAATATTCTCTACCATGTTCATAAATAGAAAGATAAATTTGCTTATTTTTTTTAATGAGAATTGTTTTTTGATGGTGTTAAATGTGGGTAAATATTCACGATACAGGACATACATTAAAATTATTCATTTTAGAGTTTGTTGTAAGAATAATTGCAGTATTTTTTAAGATAAAATTTTCATGAATAATTAAACTGTTTTTTTGCACTCAGTACTTCGTGTGTTTATTTACACCGCGTTCCTAGATGTCTTATCGTATTGAGCGAGTGGCATCTACAAAAAGTTCGTGGGGATGATACTTCACTTGTTAAATATTCAGTACTACCCTCCTTTCGATTTCCCCGAAGGCGAACGGCACGTGCCGCTTGCAACTCACTAGAAGAAGCTCAGTAAAATATTAGAAACGTACAGCACGGTGGCTAAAAACAATCTAAGTAAGACAGTAAGTATGACCGCTAAGGTGTAAAGATCGCACGGTTTCCACGTTAAAATGACGACGTAGTAGGTGCACGTGGGGAGGAGCGCGGGGTGGTGGAGCGCCAGCAGCAGGGCCGCCGCGGCGAGGGCAGCGCGCGGCCGGAGGGAGGGGCGGTATTTCACCGCTGAAAAAATCCAAGCAGCCGCGAGGCGCGCGACGGCGGCGGCGCCGCGGGCAGCTTACGCCGCTTCTCCTGCGTCGACAGCTTGTGCTTCATCTGCTCGTCGATCAGCTCCTGCATGTCCATCTGCGAACACGACGTCTTTCTCTTAGTATTGTTCAATTAAATTGTCTATTAAGGTCGAGTTCAAATGTTATAGGAAATGTATATGTAGGTATATAGGAAAATATTTACAGTGAGATTGTATT
>DWEC01000741.1:0-15464 GCA_018245735.1 Microceris miodesmiata
AGCTCCGCTGACAAGCGGTAACGTAGCGCACCAAAGGATGTTGTTATCAAATGCTTTTGTAATAAAGAGTGGATTTGGAATATATCAATAATTTTCTTGACAAATTTGTCAGTAAAAGCCTACAGGATACTTCTTAGAGAAGCCAATTTGTTGATGCCATTACAGAATCGCAAGTACTGCTATCGATTAACTAAAGTAGTAATTTGGGGGCCATTTTTAAACAAGATCGTCCCCTATTATTGGGCAGTAATATTTGCTATGATAACATAATGTTGCGATAATATAATTGAAATTGAATGACATTTGTGAATAGTCTATGCTCAATATCTGTCAGTGATGGGACCTGAAAGAAAACTAATTAAATCCTTACTGACAATTGACATTGTCAGTAACATATTAATTGGAAGGTGTGATAGTACAACTTAAAAATAAATAAAATTGATTATACGGTATAGTGTTCGTAAATAAAATGTCTGACGCCGAAGAGGAATATGTAAAGAATTACAAGGAAATAGCAGATGAAATAAAAAAATGCAAATCAAATCCACAAACTTCCGGCATGTTCGTATCTGGATGGGACGATGCAGACCAGGATGTACAACTGGTGAAAGATCCAAAAGGTGAATTAATAATATTCTCTTAGTAATATGTTATCAACTGACAGCGTATTTTTAATTTGTAAAACTGTTCTATATTAAAGATAGACAAGCATTTTTTAAAAAGTAGGTACTGCCCGCAATAAACCAACTATATTGAGCGTGTATACAACATACTAACTACCTATAATGTACCTACGCTTGTAAAATTAATATTAAACATTATTAGCAATCTCTAGTCAAGAATGTAATTTTTTTAACACCACATTTTATGTAGTAGTCTCATATCTCCTATATCAGCACCCTATTTTTACTAGAACCGAACATCTGACTAAGATAATGGCATCATCATTTACATACATTCAAAATTGAAACATTAAACCAACAGTTTATGATACTCAAAAACAGATGCTATATAATGTATGATAAACTGTACCACCTCACATTACTTTATCCATTTTTCCAAAGAGATAGATTTTTGAATTAACATGTATTAAAAAGGGTTAATGGTCTAGTTGTTGCAGTGTGACTGCAGAATGAGAAAGTGTGCATTCAATCCCTGGTCTATTATTATTGTGTTCTTTTACTTGGAACTCTTAAAAGTAGCTCGCTTAGGATTTGAGCCCTGCATATGCAACTCACTACCTTTTCTATGAGATACATAATGTAATAGGTGTAACATGGGAGTATAACACTCCTTGCCTTTCTCTTTGGTGACATAAGGTGTGTTACTTGTATAAAACATCTTTTAAAAATATCGTTTTCACTACTTGTTTGTATCAACATTGATAACAGACCGTTCTTTATTTTTCTTTCTAGCCAATCCATTTGACTATGTATTGTGGGCTGCTGAACACAATGAACTTGGAGTCCTAAAAGAGCTTTTAAAGAATCAACCTGGTCTTGTGCACACTAGGGATGATGATGGCTATACACCACTCCACCGTGCAGCATATAGCAATCATGTGTCTGTTATATCATACTTACTCAGTGTTGGTGCTGATGTGAAGAAAGTCACTGAACTCGGCTGGACACCATTACACTCGGCATGTAATTGGAATAACTATGGCGCTGCCGCAAGGTTGTTGGCGGCAGGTGCTGACCCAAAAGCACTTTCAGATGGAGGTAAATTTATGTAGAAAAATATATTTTTAAGTTTGTTTAAAGTACTTAGAAATGTACCAATGATACATATGAAAACTAATAGTGAAGTCAAATATATATCTATGTGAGAATTAAACAATGGGCTGAGCTTTGGAATATACAATGAAGTGCAATCTTATTTTTGAAAATAGCAGTTACAAATGTTTAATACACACTTTTGTTTTTCCAGACCAAACACCACTGCACCTTGTATCAGCGATAAGCCACTGTAAATCAACATTACTTATCTTGCTAATCAGAGAAGATATTGTTTATATTGTAAGAAAGACAAATAAATCTAATGAAACACCGGAACAATTAGCCCGTAGCCATGGAATATATTCCCCGTTGTTCGAAATGGCATCTCCATCTATATCATATATTCGTTCTTTAGAATTTACATGCAATCCTTACATGAGAAATTAATAAAATTTCTCTGTCATTGCACTAATTTATGTAAGTGGAACTTTTCCTACTTGTATTTTTCACATTTTTAATCATATAAAACAGCTTTAAAAGCTCTTCCATACCTGAGACCCTGTTAATATAACTTGTATTAATTTTGGTAAACTAAGTCAAATGACAATTTTGGTTATTCAATAGTGTTAAACACTAAGTTACAAAAATGTCTTAATAATTTCAATTCACATTACATAATAATGTGTGTTAACTGTGATTGTTTGCAATGATGCAATACATTTCTCTGAATCAAAACTTTTGGCCTTTAGTAGCATTTGCATGTGCAACAAAAGCGATTGAGCATCTCTTACTAAAAGGTGACTGTTTGAGGCGACTTCAAATGTAGCATAGTTACTCGTTTCAAAATTAAACACTCACTAACAACAGATTATTGGAAATTAAAGTGCTAAGGTTGTATAATAGAGCTTGAAAGATTGTATGAAATTTTCCAAGTTTTGAATATGTAGTAAAGATTTAAAATTTTCGCTTCCTATTAATAAAGGTGTATTTATTGGGTTTTAGTAATTACTTCCCTACGAGGGTACAATAAGGTTTGAAATACTGTATAAAACTTTGTAAGTTTGTATGTTCTCGGTCAATAATGTCTCAATTGTTATTTTGGAAATTCTACCCAAAAGGTAGAAAAATAGGGATTAAGTGTATGATATGCCATATGTTATACAGCTGAAATTTTAAACTTTGTTAATAATTATCAACAAAAATATTTATTGGTTATGTATTTAAATATGGAATTTTACATGAGCCAAGCCATAAGCAAATGTTAGTGTTATATATAAATGAGATCTCTTTTGTATTAAAAATACCTAAATAAGAAGAATAATGTGGATCTAGTAATGTCATAAATACAGTGTAAATCATACTGTAAGAATATGCCAAAATAAAAATGTTTATATAAACTATTACCTAAATATCCTTAGGTATGCTTATAATATTAGTGATGTAGTATAGTTGCCCTGCATTAAATAAATTTAATGCACTTAATTCATTGGCACATTGGCAATTGAATATTCACTTCTTTTAAGGCACCAGCATCTATAGTAGTGATTCCTTTCTTAGCACAAATATAAAATACTATAAGTAAAAGTTAAATTCTATACTAATTCAAAGTCTATTAAATGATAAATCAAAAGTATTTTCAATATTTCTAGCATTCTTGCCCTATCATACTCAATAAGTCGTCATGATCATCAAATCACAAAATGAAAAGTTAAGTTACATATCACCTTATTGATATATGTATCGATATCGATTTTTATGGATTGTCTGAACATGAGATATGCCCATGTTCAGACAATCCATAAAAATTTACTTCCTTGGGTAAAGATTAATTAAAGCCATTTTTAACACTAACAACATATAAATTAATGAGTTTCTTAAATATGTACATTAATCAAATTTTCTTTGAATAGATCAATATTTTAAAATACTTATCCTGATGTTACGTAACTATGTATACTGACTGTTAATTCATTCTAAATTCCTCTTCTACCATTTCGTTGAAATATAGGTGTGATCTCAAGAGTAAATGTCAATTGAGAATATATTTCATAAATGCACAATGTTTCCAAGTAATATTTCAAGATAAAATTAAAATCTAAGATAAGATAATGAAAAATAAAGTAGTTATGTTAAACTTAATTTACTGTATTTTCTTTCTACTAAATAGTAACATAAAATTATAACTATGTATATGTAAACTTATCTATGTTATCAATAAAATGACTTAATTAAAAAAAATACAAAAATATGTTTTATATTCCATACTTACATTCATATAAAAATCATCTATTCACTTTTTGCGACATATTTTCAAGAATATACATAGCACCTGACACCAAATAAGTGTCTGAATGTAAATTTTTTAAACTTATAATTAAATTTCTTTTATCAATCTTGTGCAGCTCTGTCAACTTTTGTCTTTTTTGTGCTGTCATATAAGGAAGTACTAAACAGCCTAAGCCGGGGCATTTGAACCGTATACAGTTTTTCCATATTTCAATTAAGTCATCGTCATTGATTACTGGACAAACGGGCAATAGATTCAGGGCAGTTAGACATTTTGCTTTCTGTCGTTCGGTTATGGGGTAGTCAGCGCGTTGGAATGGGGTTAGAATGACAGCGCGCCAAGCGGTATAAATAACGTTATCGAGAGGATAAAGTAATTTTAGTAGCAAAGGTGTAATTTCCTCATATAACGTAGCTCGTAACAGAAGTGGTATCAGTTCACGGATAACTTTAGCAGTCCCATACATGTGAGCCAATTTGGCTGCGACTTTTAAACCTTCTACATTGCCGTTAGAGGCTTGAATCAATTGGTTGATAGCAAGACTTTTATCTTGCGTAAACGTAGCTACTACCCACGGCATTTCGATTTTCTCAAGATTCACAATAAACAGCAAATCTAACAGTGAATTCCAAAGTTCATCTCTTTCTCTATTTGTTACTTTCACAGCAGTTTCAGAATCTATAACACTCATGAGGCATTGCAATGCCCTTAACTTCTTACTTCTATTAAAATCTCTGTCTTCGTCAAATGCTATTCGAGATAAATAAATAGCTCCCATTTTAGGACAAGTTGCCTTTAAGATATATTTGGCAGTTATCAAGTCTTTCGTCTCCAAACCAAATTGACTATTACTATCTTTTTTTGTTCTATCAAGAATATTTTCAAGTATTTGTATCCTTATTGAACTTATATTGATATTGTTTTTCTCAGCAATTTCATTTGCTGCTCTATTCACATCATGTCTTGTTATTTTATCAACAAACTGAGGGTGAAGATACAAAGCGTGTATCAGTTGACCAGGTTCAGTTGAGAGGCGGATTAATTCTTCACACGCCCAATCAATTTTGTGCAACGCATGACGGGTTGACAAAGAGGAATGGCGACGTTCCATTTGTTGAACAGCACGATTGCCTGGTTGGAAAGCAGCCCAGCGTTGTGAAAACTGGAAACAAAGCTGAGCTGCAGCAACTTGATCTGCGCCTCGAGTACATCCTTGTAATACGTAAAACAAACACGCACCAGCCCATTCCATATTTGCAATGTGTTTTACGCATCGGTGCGCTATCCGCAACAGTGGCTCCTCTCGGGATATCAAACACCATGGTTCTCTTTCCTTTGGGTCCATACTATCTTGTCGATTACGAGAAGTCATGGTTTGTTTTACAGCATTACTGCAAATCATATCTTTCGCTGTCTGCATGTCACTATCGAGCGATAACAACGAGACAACTGGCAACCAGTACTCATATGTTTCCAATGTTATTTCCGATTTGAGATTTGACCACATATCTTCCCTCATAAATAAGTGGAACGGCAAGCGGTAATGGCCTATTTCTGGAAACATTCCTTTCACAGAGAAAAGTTCAAATTCATACTGCCTCGGACCACTTCTCCTTTTGTAGTCTTTTAAAAAGTTTAATATGAAATATTCTTTAGTATTACGTGACTCGGTTGAAGAACTAAACAGCAAATAATATATGCACAAATATACTTCATAAAAGTAGGGATTTATTGAAACAAGGCATCCATGCAAAGTAACTTCACCATTTTTCCAAAAATCACTAAGTACGTCCTTAACAAAATCCCTATTCTTAATACTCTGCCATAAAGTTAAACATGTAGCCAGCAATTGAGTTTCATCGTTTTCCACCAAAATACATGAACATCCCAAATTGTCGACTTTTATTTTGTAATTTAAATCCCAGTTACTTAATATAGAAATCAACAACAAAGATAGTCCGTCGTTGATAGATATATTTAATGTCTGACACAAATCTGCCAATCGTTTAAGGGAAGTGTTCGGAAATTGTCTTAAAATATAAAAGAGTAAAATTTTAACGTCCCAAGTTTCTTCGGTATTTTCGGGCAATGCTATTTCAGCTAGATTAATATTGAATTTGTTCTTCAGCATATATTGTGGAGGATAAGACATGTGACTTCCTGAAACGAGGCTATATAATTCAAAGGTACGACGAATTATCGGTGAAGATAAATATTGGACGACAACTGGAGTGAATGTATCTGATTGACCTCTTAGTGTATCTAAAATCCATGAATTATTGTCTACTGTCTCACTATCATACAAAGTAAGGAGCAAATTCGTAAGTAGTATTAGATCAAGTTCTTGCGCTGTAACAACTTTAGTTAAAAGTTTTTTACATATTTCGTTTCTTGTTTGGAAAAAGTAATCAGATAACTTGTAATTACTTTGAATAGCTCCAGACAATACGTTACCTATTATCCGAATTGGTACGAAATCACTTTTTGTGGAGATAGTGCTTAGATCAAATTGCACGTTACTTGCTGCTTCTATATAATAATCAATTAAATCATTTAACGCAGGCACTGATGATATAGGCAGAAACAGATAGTGGAAGTTCCACGCTACAGATAAATGAGTCATTATCACATGCGAATTAACAAATGATTTTAATATTGCTAAACGGTCAAGCAAGTAATGTGAATATTCTTCCGCACAATTGAATATTAATTGGGCCATAACTTCACAAGCATCCAACAGCAGGGAAGATTTACGGCCGTCTTTAAATTGCAGTAAGATATCGGAATTGTTTTCTTTATTTGTATTTGTCACCACAAATTGTTCAATAAAGGCTCGTACTTCCAGTCCAGTAGGCATTTTACGCAACAACATTAATAGACTCGAATTTCGAGATAAATTCTTTCTTAATAACTTATGTACGCACCCCCCACGTCCAGAGCTTGCTGTAGTTCCATCTTGTTGTTCCCACTTTATGGCTTCGTTATTTCGGATTTGCTCTTTACAAATATTATTCGTAGTTAGTGTTACAGCATAGGAATTTTTCAAATGGTATAAATTTTCCAACTCTTCCATCAATTTCTCATCAACTGATTTCGTGCCTCTGAGCAAATCTAAGTAATTTCTTTCTGCTGTGGGGTCTTTGGTTTTCCTGTTTATTACTTGTTCATATTTATTTATTATGGCCCGTAATAACACTTTTCTCTTAATATTTGATAAATTGTTGAAGTACTCTAATGCTACATTAGTATCACAGTCTCGTAAGCATTTGTCGATGTACAACAAATGCGCGTAATCTGAATATGCAGTAACAACAGTTGTAATTACTTTTAAATCATTTAAATCAATTGTCGGAGCACTAATTATTTTATGTATGACTATTGTATATTTGGTGAAAGTTAGAGGAAAATTATATTTCTTTAAAATAACTTTAACTCTGGCATAGTTGAGTTCCATGTAAATCTCTTGGGCAATAGCGCGATCAGCGTCAGTTATAGTAAAATCTGTATTAGCCGATGCTGCTGCGTCAATAGCTATATTAAGCACAGCATCATTCCAGGGCACTTCCAATACTTTCAAAACTTGAAGCAGATATTCAAGTCTATTACTGGGTGAGCGAAAAGCATTGAGCAATATTTGTAATCGCTGTCCATCGACACTCCCTCCACTGCTAGCTGCTTCACTCTCTATAAACGAGCGAAGAGCATCATCCAACTCAAATTGGTATCGAGCTGCATATGCAGGTAAACTTTCTTGTAAAAATGCCTCAAGATCTTCTGTATAGCATCTATGTAACATGATAAGTCCTACTTCAGTTGGAGTCTGAGAACTGAGTTCACTTAATAGCATATTGATTTTGTGCTTCTCTTTCAACTCCATTATATAATTTATATGGTCTTTAAGAATATCTAAATCATCAATCGAAATTGGTCTTAATGATATGGTTTTCAGTGATTTTTCTAAAACAGTAGCAATCGCTTCAATGAACTTTAAGCCTATTTTTGGCCAATATGATGACTGTTCTAATAAAAACACTCTTTTGGTAGTCCATTTCACAAACAAATCTATATAAAATGGGTTATCATCTAAAAGAGGAGGAACAAAATTACGGAACAAAATTATTAAGCTTCCCAATTTAATATTTAATGGAATAGTATTTAGAATATTCTCAATATCTAATGCAGTAATAGAATGCTTCATTTCTGAATATTTTAGCCAACATATTGATGCTAAATCAAAATCACTTTTTGATATAAATGATACACAAAGATCTATAAAATTAAGCTCAAATAGATTAATGCTGTCGTAACATTTGTTCCCCCTGAAACAAATATAGTCTAACAAATCAATTTTTATCATTACATCAGAAAACATGTTCATAAGATTATTGTCTTCTGTAGCAAATATTTTTTTTTCAATCATGAGTAACAAAGATTTATATATCAAATTGTGCTTACA
This sequence comes from Microceris miodesmiata, assembly GCA_018245735.1. Taxonomy (NCBI): domain Eukaryota; kingdom Metazoa; phylum Arthropoda; class Insecta; order Lepidoptera; family Hesperiidae; genus Microceris; species Microceris miodesmiata. The sequence goes on from DWEC01000741.1 coordinate 8,462, forward strand.
GAGTTTAGTAGCAATATTAATCAAGAAGGAGTAATCTGTGATATCTTTGAAGTATTTTTCAAATTGTGGTATCAGTTCAGGCTGTGGTTTTGCAGCTTGAATCACTTCTTCCACCATTGTTTTTAACTGAATCCTGAGTGAGTCTTGAGTGGAGAGTGTTGGTGTGGAAAGAATAGTGCCATTGTAGATAGTCTCATCTTCAGACTGTGATAGTGATGCACAGCATATATGTACCTGAAAATTTGATTTGAATACATAAGGAAAGTTTTATTATGAATCCATTAAGGCTTAGTTGAAACTTTGTTGTTTGTTTGTAGTTTGTTTGAGGGGTGTAAGGGGTCCCAACCACCATCTCAATAGCCCCAGTCAACCTCACCTGCCAGTCCAGCAGTGGACTGAGATAGGCTGAAGATGATGATGGTGATGAAAGTTTAAACAATTTAATTGCCTTGTCAGATTTGTCAACTCTAAGGTGATGTAATGTGATAGCTCAAATATGAAGAAACATACATTATGTGTATATCATATAACAAGTTTTTATTAATATACATTAAATCCCTAACTGAATTAAATTACCATTTGATACATTCAATGTTCCTTATAGACTTTTTACGGGAATAGATTGATGCTAGATTACATTGCTTGACTTACCTGACCTAAGTGTCTTCCACCTGCTAAGTGTCTGATACAAGTGTTCTCCCGGACCTTGCTAACCATTATAGTTTAGAAAACATCCACTACTTCACAAGTAAATAAATTTTGAGTGTTGACACTGTTTCTTAAATTTATTCCATGATTTAATTTAAATAAAAAACTAATAATATAAAGTTAAAATATTACCTCTTCATCATACCACAATAAGTAGTAGAAGGTATTGTTGTTTTCTTCCAAAGGATAATACTGAGAACCCTCGTTTTCAAATTTATATGTGATGTTATATTCTTGCAAATTCAAAATCCACATTTCACTTTTACTGCCAAGCACTGCCATATCACCCCATGGAAGAATTTGTTCCACGACTTGTTTGGTATGTATGATATCTACTACATTAGTTATTGGGCATTTTAATCCAATATTCGTACTGTCTGGACGAATGTACAAGCCGTTGGAAAAAATATGGCTTTTACAGAAGTTGTTGAATTGCTGATAAGATTTTTGCAATGTAACGGTTTCTTCAGTAAGATCCACGCGAAATTTTGAAATTAAATCTTCACCGGCGAATGGTGCGGCAAGCTGCTCCCCGCTTTCACTAATTAAATATAACTGTTTTCCATCATTCACAAAGTGGCCAATTTTATAATTTGCGTAATTATTAATTGTTATTTTCAATATCAATCCTTTGGAAACATCGATAACAACAAGTTCGGACGATTCAAAAGCAAGCCACAGCATTTGTGCATGTAAAATGTAGTCCTTGACTTCATTCTCAAAGGAGTAATGCTTATCATCCGGACAGTCATACTGATCTTTATCCAATATACTTACAATACGGATATTTTTTGTATCTTCAAATAATATAACATTTGGATAAAAAAAAAGAGCTCGTATATTATTAGGTCTTAATAATTTTCGTTTTTTAACACGTGTTTCCTTAATAGACTTGTTCAGCATTTTATTGAATAAGTTTATTGTATATTTATTAGAATATAAAAAGTTTAACGGACTTAAATGCGTGCCATAAAATATGATCACAAAAGTTTAGCTTTAGCCGTTGATCACAACACAAAATTGTAAAGTAGGCATGTCAATCTAAACTCGAATAATTGAACAATCGATTATTTAAAGTAAAAAAATCATTAATGACTCGAATCGGATCAATTCAAAAACTTTTTTGAAAATTAAAGGAAAGATTAAATTAAAATTATTTACGTTTATCTTTTCTAATTTCCAAACAATAATTAGAGAATAATTTGAGTCTTGAAGGTCCAGAAAAGAATTCAAAAATGTAAATCAAAAAAGAGGAGAATAAAACATTAGGGACTTCCATGACAAGCTGGTAAAAAGACCAGCTGCAGTCACTGCGAGTAGAAAATGAAGGACAAGGGTTAAAGATGAATCAAAACATTACTTAACTCAGCCTGTTGTTGATTTGAAAATGACGGATCCCATCATGTATTTGTACCGCCAAAAAAATTCATTATACAGCTCAATAACACTGATTGGTAACAGATACGTTTGTATTAAGGAATATTATTAATACGCTAATAATATTCCTTTCTCATCGGTTATTTCTATGTAAGTTCGATATTAATAATATTCTGTATCAGTATTGTGCAAGTTTAAAAATACAGATTGATGGATTGATCCATTATGAATTCATTTTTAATAGTCGATTTAATTGAGAATCGATTCTTGTATTACCGATTTAAATTGAATCGGAAATCGATTTTTTTACAACTTGAGTCGACATGTCAGATTATAGAAATTCAAAATAGTTTAATTTTTAACGTTAAATATAATGGAAAACAAAGCATACAGCCGAGAACTAAAATATTCATTAACAACAGATTTCACGACCTGAATTTTGTGAAGAATCTGTAATAATTGTACATTTTTTTTCCTGAATAATCTGACTGATGGGTGAATTTTAAGTCTCCGAAACTGTTGTTCGTTCGTTCGTTATGTTGTCGTTCATACGCCGCGGCGCTTTCGCCGCTTGGGTATGAGATTACGGGCCCCGAGGGATTCCTCTTTACCCGGGCAGTCTCAGGGGGTCAACTGCCCCCCGGTTAATACGAGTATGTACTTGCGAATGATCCTGAAAATGAAACATTGTGTATAGTAGCCGTGACACGACTATTGAGATGTAATGTCGATGTTCAACGCATAGAACCCATTTGAGTTCTTTCCTCGGACTATTCGAGTACCTATATTAATATTTGTTTCCTATCCAAGATAAATACTTCATCATTAAAGCTGTTTTTTGTGATTATGATACGGGTAACATGATTTTACAACATAATCCAATGTGCCTGACTTTATTAAAACCTGAAAGGTATTCTAACTTTTTTTATTACCTATTTCAATTAATGTTCTTTCCACTTTCCTTCATGCAACCAGAATGTGAGTTTTTAATTTCGTAACACCCTGTATGACCTATAACAATGAACTTTTGTGTAGTACAATAGAATCATTGTTTACCTACACCACACCTGTTTCATTCGAACTAATGTAAGAAATCTTTAAGAGCGTTACCTGTAAATAGGAGTTCAACTAACAACTTAAATGGATATCAACGCGGTACAGAAATATCAAGTTTTAGTTTAATAAGTAATTGTGTATTAAATTTCGTGCCAATGACTTTAATGTTAATAATTTACCGCCGTCCAATTTGCAGATATTTCAAACCCAGATATTCTTCTTCGCGTTGCAAAGCGTTGTAACACAATTGGCGTATCAAGGAAATTACGAATATTACCAAAACCAACCTACGTATTATTCATCAAATTATAGAACACAATACCAAGATTACAATGATTATGGGGATGACATTTACGAATGTAAATGCTCGTGCAAAACATGTGTCGATCTTCAGCCTTGTTGTAAAAATGTTTGCCCTGAATGTGTACCGCCACAGGCTAATGTGCTATTTGTACCTTATATGTACCCTATTGTGGTAAATGAGAGAACAGGTAAAAAAGATATTAAAGACATATCAACAACGACAGCGAAATCGACAACAACAACGGCGAATACATCGACAAAAGCAACGACACTAACAACGACACTAAAAACGACACTAACAACGACAAAGACATCAACAACAAAAACAGCTGAAAAGCCTAAATCAGCGAGAAGATCACAACTTTTAGAACCTATAGCTTCGGATATAGAAAGTGAATTCGAAGACAAGGATCAAAAAATTAAACAATTAGTCACCCCATTTATTAAAGAGCCACGTGATTTCATTGATAAAAACGGCAAATACGAATTAACATCACTGAGACGGACTAAAACCAATTGGTTTCCTAAATATGGTATAGTGCCGATTCCTGATCAAGTAGCAGAGAAAATATTATTTCAGCTGCGGGATGTGAAGGTCCTACATCCCACACATAACAATATGAGAACCTTGAACATACAGAATAAATATAATTATTGATTAGTTGTATTTTAGACCAATATTTGGAGTGACCGTGGACATTAATATATACAATTGTTTCATACATTTATTTTTCTTTTATCCGCCTTTTATCGGTCACCTGCGGAATCCGATTAAAAATTATTGCTTTGCGAATAAAATTCAGTTACAGAAATTGGTTATTGTGATCGTATTTGATGCTATCGGTGTATATGGAACACTAGAATTAGTTGTTTATATTATAGTAATGTTTCATGCAAAAATTGTATTTTTCATTATATGGTGATGAGATGCTATAAAAATGGTACGTATTAACATTATACAGATACTAATGAACGTCCTATTTACTGTAGAAATTGTAAGGACCTAATAAATGAATGTTTGTGTTTCAGATTTCACATTTATTTTTTTGCTTTTTTCTTGAAGGAGCTATTTCGCAGTACGATTATAACTTTCAAGGAGATGATTCTATCGATCCAGTTCAAGCAACTTATTATCAGCAATACGATGACCAAGATTATTATAGTTGGAAAGGTCTTCGATCTGGAAAAAAACATCCCTCGCGAAAATGGTTAAAATATCCCGAATATATCGATCAGAGCGGGTTATCGCACAGAAAAAAGAATAAATGCCGTTGTTCTTGCAAAAAATGTGCAAATCTCAAGCCATGTTGCAAATCTGTGTGTACCAACTGCTATCAGCGACAAGAATTACTCGTAGTACCTTATCCGGTGCCTTTAATCATTCACATCAAAACTACAACCGACGCGTCGGTAGAAAATGTAACGACTACTAAATCGACGACTACATCGACTACTTCATCGACTACTACATCGACTACTTCATCGACTACTACATCGACTACTACAACAAAAGCAACTACAAAGCCGTCTGAAAAATCTACAGGGCCTGTCTTTATTCCAAGTAATAAACGTTTGAATTTGGAACTAGATGAACCGGACATGAACAGCAATAACGTCTATGAAAGCCAATCTTTCTACCCATACTACAGGGATATAAGGAAAATGGATCGCAACATAGAATATTAAGACCGACTTTGCCGACTAGGTTTTTGGAGACAAAAAATAAAGATTCTAATTGGATACCCAACTACGGTATTGCGCCCATACCAAATGACATAGATGGAAGATAATGGAAGAGATAAATATTCTAGATTAACCTAAATAAGATAATTTCAGTGTCGAACGACGTCAAATAAATGTCGATTTATATATAAACGAACCTACAGACACCATTGAGATCTTACGATGCATTCGTCTAGTGTATTACCCTTTGTACGTGTGAAGTCGCAGGTTATTGAGATGCGGTACATTGTTTACAAAGCGCAGTTATACAATTATAAATAACTAAAAATAAATATCTTAAAATAAGTATATATGCAAGTTATTGACATTTATATATGTACAGTACAATGTAAATGTAATTAGAAAAGTAAATTGCATCGTCTTGATAGCATTGAGGTTAATTTTGTTTATGTATAGTGATATTATAAACATAGTAAAAATGTATATGTTTTGAATTGTGAAAATGTGTACGTATGTGTGTATCGTAAAATATGCACAGATTCAATTCAGTGTCCTGATTAAACATTTACTTAGCACGTCCACGGCGTAAAGCGTTTCACGTCGTACTTCTCATCACTGAAATCACGCACTTAACACAGACATATTAATTTTCTCTTTCATTCACTCACTTCGGTTCGCACGGTCCCTATCGAGTTCCGTCCGGTGGGGTTACTTTTGACATTTATCGATGGACAGTTTATTAATTAATCGATTTAACATAAATTATTCGGCGGACAATAGCGGCGACTGGCTGAGCGTGGCATGACCTTTCAGAAGGCGGCGCGACTGCGCGCAAGTCGCGCGGGGTCACATCGGATGTATTTTTAGAGTTTAAAGTTCGAAATACGACGGTTATTCACGCATGTGACCGCTGAAGCGTCTGGCGCTTCCGCTGAATTCTGACTTACGTGCGATCGGCGTTTTTCCTTTACAGAGTGTTGCATTACAGTTACAAATCAAGCAACCAACCGCATTTTTATACAAATTTGGTTAATAGTAACCGGTATATTATGGGTCTGATTAAAATGATTTCTATGTAAATAAATCTGACTACGCAATCTCTTGAAATTAAAAGCAAATTACTGATGAAAGTAACGGGTCTCAGATTCTGAATTGAAAGTTATAATACACGAACTAAACCAGGATTCAAGGATTCTGTGATGCATGTAAGTAAAACTATACGATTTTCAACAAACGAGCAAATAGCTGTTGATCAATGTAATTTTATGATCCTACCGGCTGAAGCTAGTCACATTTGAGATGTACTGCTCGGGTCAAGAACAGATTCGTAAAACCGAACAAGGGCGTCATGTGACGGCGTTTTATTTTAACTACTGCTTTGACACTATCCAACGAGATCATGATGACGTCATTGCTCTTACATTGAACTCTCCAATTCCTAATTTTAAAAATACAAAATACAGGGATCTTTCGGATATATCCTCACAGGCTAAACTCCTACTGTTATTCTATGTATCTTTGACTTCATGTATAGTTTTCAACAAAAGACAAAAACTTAAATAAGGTTAGATTAAGTTTTCAGATTTTCAGTCATCTGTACGTACTTAGAAAAAAGATAGGTTTTAAACATGAAAAGGGATTGATACATGTAACGCACATCCTGCAGACCCTAAAACAATATATTTAGTATGATTATCAGATTTTTTTCTTCGTGAAAAATGTGGACCCCTTATATCGAGCTTCGAGGTTAAACCCGGGCCTTTTAAGTGGTCATTAACAGTGGAATTCGAAATATCTAATCTCTCATGGATCTCACGTGTTGTTATTCGCCGGTTTGCATCAACTAATGCCTTTATCGTGTCTTTATCAGCTTCAA
>DWEC01000742.1:0-15459 GCA_018245735.1 Microceris miodesmiata
ACGCTTGAACGTTTTATGAAATTTTATTTTAATTTCTAAATTTATATCTGGGCACGACATAATGGTAAATACAATTAAGAGGCGGCTCCTCTCCGTTCGGGATAAGTGGTTTTGGACCCTCTGGAGTGTGGGTGATAATGTCCTGTTTATTAACTTATATGGGTTAGCTCATATGACCATATTGATTGAGGCGACCTTAGGGTCGTATAAAATTTCTAAGTGCCCTTTACTCTTTGATAATCATGACTGATTACTGTAATAATTGAAAACAACGCTGTTGATTTTTTTATATGTATGTTTTAACAAATAAGTTCAATTATTCAACCGTTTAATTCGTGCGTTGTTTAATGAAACATTGTTTCATCTATTTATTCACTCATTAACTCATTAACTCATTGCTTCTATAATATATTCGTTTGTTTATTCGTTCGTTCATTAATTGATTTATTGTAACAAAACCGTTACCAACTATTTCCACCTGGCGCAAGTTGCAATTCATTTTGTAACTTCTAATGTAGGTTGCGAGCACTTTTCTGTCCGGCTTATTACTTTTGGATTCCATTCATCCCATGGACCCTCTTTACCTTTTATTGGCTTACTTTGGTGTTAATTTTGATGGGGTAGAACACGTATACGGTGCGCCCTGGGCAGTTTCACCGCTACACTTGTTTCTACCGTGAAGCAATTGTTATTTAAATAATTTATGTTTCGGTTTAAGCGTGTGGTTTCCAGTTCGACTATACATATATTAAAAGGAAATATCTCAGATCTCAGGAATAGCTACGCGTCTGTGATGAACTTTTAATAGGACAGATATGAACTAATGCTTCCTGCATTTATTGTAGCATGTAACTATTAACAGGTCTGATGTTACTAATAATCCTATTCCTGTAGATCCGTTAACATTTAATACCGATATATTAATATCTTAATACTAACTAATGTTGGAAACAATCGGTCTGCTAGTGTTAATTAACAGTTCGTTTTAACAATTCTGTTTAATATTCGTTGTTAATGACCAGGAGCGATGACTTGTTGTATAATATATATTTTTTATACTATTCGAATGCCATTTACTATGCTTAGGAATGAGGGATGGATGGTAGTGAAAGAGAACGAAAAGTAGGTATACAAACCACAAAAAAATATTTTTTTAACAAGATTTAAAATTATTTTCTGTTGAATAGAATTAAATGTACAAAACAAAAAAGTCATAAGTGTTCCTACAACAAGCTAAGAAGCATTCGTTCTCAATGCCGCGGAACCCAGGCGCCTCTTTTGTTTTTCAGAAATTAAATCGTAGAAACCTATTAAGGTGAGCAGTTGGAGCCGAGCATAATGATACCCAACATAATAATGCGTCCTCGACTAATCTAATAAGCTTTTTGGTAAAACAATTATTCTGAGAGACTTTCCTTTCAAAGAGAGGTCAACAACTCTCCATAATCAAATATGTATAGAGCCTTTAGAGTTGGAGACTTGTCACACTGCAAACGGTAAGCGATATGTTTTGAAGTTAATAAATTAAACAAGACGGTAGAATATTTAGTACACACTCCTCTCTGCTACCCGGTAGGGGACTTAGCCTGACGATATACGAATTGTGTTGATAACAAAATGATGGCTGACAATTTGCATATAAAACATATGGAAATAACGTAGGACAATTGTTTGGTTTTCTCATCAAAGCTTTTATCGCTCTCTTGTTAGAACGATATCCTTTCAGAGCAAAATGAGTTTAGATCTAGTCTTTTTTGCAATAAAATTAAATTTTGACGATTTATGGCACAAAAGTTTTGCTCGATTCGGTATTATTGAAGTTTTGGAGCTGTATGTGTAGAAGTACTTGTATCCTTGTGTTTTTTTATGTGGAGAGAGTAGCAAACGATATCCTGACGTAGATAGTCGTCTTCAATTAAATTTGAATGGGACTCTAGGAATGACACCGTTAATAATAGTTAATACGGTTAGTATTATTTAAGTTAATAATGTAGTTATTAGTATTAGTCAGTTAATAATCAAATTAAGTGAGTGGTGAATGTAGAGAAATTGCGCTAGTTGGTTGGTTAGTTGGTTTAGTGATTATAAGCGCTATTGAGGGAGAGATGCGGAGGTCGAACCCCAGGTGCTGGTACTATTGGGTCTTTGTAGCTTGAAATTTCTAGTAGTTTTCTGGGACGTATAATATAAGCGTATTACACTCCTCTGCCTATCCTTTAATAGAAATAGAGGCATGATGATACATTATAACAATAATATAACAGAAGCAGGTGTATTTTGATGGATGTGGTATTCAAAAAGGTTCCAGAACTGCTGAGGACCAGGAGATCAATGTTGGAAAGCAGTTAGACTCATAAGATAGATCCATGGTTCGGAGCTGTAATAAAAAGTTGGATAGGTGATCTGTATGAGGTATTTCATGAACCATACTTGTTATAGTACAAAAGCCGAAATTGTTTGACGTGCCGTGTTACATTTCTATCTCCGATCACGTAACACGACGATGTATTTATATTCCACCCGAGAGACCTGTGGTGAGATTATCACAGCAGTCCACAATTAACTTTGTACGATCTGAAGCTAATGAGTTTTTATATAAAATAATTTTTATAATCAAACAACAAAAACTCGCGCCATTGTAATTTTCGTTTGTGTAACGACAATGCCATTAGTACATTTTATTTCCAATTGTAAGTCGCTCGTACTAAAACAGAAGCCTTAAAAGGTAAAAACCTTGTTTGAAGTAATGAAAACTCAGGCTTCTTATTTCAGTCGCGAGACTCGCCCTCCAAATTGTATATTTGCAATTACGTTAAATTTAACAAACATCAAAGAACACGTCTGAATAGAACGCTCGCTCGAGACGTTAAAAAGAAATGGTTAACAATGGAATATATTGTTGCCACTTGGTAAATATATATTTCTCAGAATGTTTTAATGTAAACAGATTTATACCACAATTCATAATATTGAAGATATATATTTTTTATTGGCAGGTGAAGAAATGAAGCAACAGATGCGAACGTTGATGGATGGTGTTGTCAAGGGAGACCAAGCCTCGGCTACATTGACCAAAACGTCAGTTACTGAAGATGGGCAAGTCAAAAGTCTCCGAATGCGTATATGAAGATACCAGTATTAAGGAACATAGAAGAAATACGTCAGGTCTATAAAAGTAATAGAAATATTTAGACTTGACGCTCTGTACCTACCCCATAAGAACCTGGCGTGATAGCATAACAATCGTTATTATAATTTACAATATTAGGTTATTTTTTGCAAAAACTGTATATTTCGAGGGGTCCTACCGATCTGTGATTGGCTTGGAAATGTAAATCATAAACATAAAATAATATAATCCATATGTCTATGTAATGTAATCCATATGTCTGTTTGCAATGGGCAATTCATATTTGTGTTGTTTTATTTTTGTGCATTGTTATAATATAAAACCTTCTTTTATGGTAACTGCATGTTCTGTCAAGTACGAAAAAAATAGGAATATAGGTATTAAAAATAGACTTATGGAGTTTGAGAACTGAATGTTTCAGGAATGATACTTATTAATCTAATGAGAAGGAAACATCTTACGTCAGTGAAGTCGATGAGGTAGCCACCAGATCAAACCGCTCATAAACACGATATTCGCTTCTAGATTTGAAAAATAATAAATCACCAGCTATGACGTCACATAAGAACACCGGAGCTGCGAGACAAATAAATATACAGAATAATTAAATTCATATCGCTGAACGTTTTCAAGATCAAAGAGACTCGCAATATTGCAAATGGCTGAAGCGCGACATTTCTCACTAGGAGCTGTCTCCAATTAAATGTTTCACGGTCTCGGAGACACGACAAAGCACCACCGCGCGCTGACGACCCGGGAATTTCAATATCAGGTGCTCGTTTTGCCAAGGGCACGGTTAAACCAAAATCGATGTTGACGTCAACCGTTACCAAGAAGTATTACTGCAGTTATGCTTTCGAAACATTCAGAGGTTCCTTCTGTCTTCTAGAGGGGAGATATGAGGAATTTAATAGTCGTGAAATATTGGTTAGCTCTATTTTAGTCATCATCGGGTCTATCGAGCAGTCTGTTAGTATAGTTCTTAATGACCTTGACTATTGATTGGAAGGTTGACGGTTTTATTCCGAAGATAACAAAATTTTTGTTTTCTGAGTTTGTGATTTGTTGAGATTATGAATTACCTATGTAATGTGCATTTTGAAATGTATATATGTATAAATATTAACTGTCTGTCTTTGTTGTAAAAATTCCGTTGATTTTGGAATCAGATGGCAGGGGAGTGCAATATGTCTTAAGTCATTATTATTCACCATACAATCAAGTTTTTTAAGACAAATTTTGAGTAATTAGTTGAGTTAAATTACTAAAATTCAAAGTACAGATTTTCTCGCTCATACCTTTTGTCAATGAAATGTTTTACAAACAATAACCGTAACCCTAGTTCAAGACTGACTGACAATAAGATTGGTAAAATGAATATTGAACATTGCGTATTGGTTCTGGATACTAATAAATATTGGATCGAGATATTATTCTTAGAAATTCTATGTATTTCATTTATGTATAATGTACATATATTGGTGACTCCGTAAGAGCAATATCACTAGAATAACTCTCAATATGCATTACAATATTTTTCTTATTTTTCCATTATATTTCTATCATATACATTTTCCTTGTTGTATCATTAATTGGAGGATAAATTTAATACATATTGAAGGCATATCGTATTTCAATATTCATGTATAAAATTTGGGTTGTAACTTAACTTCTGTGCTCAGTGAAGACGAAAAGTATTTACTAATATTTTCCATGTTTTGCAGAACGAAACCGCAGACCGCCCACAGCGCAATTCATAACAGCAACAATAAAAATAGTTATTAAATAGCTGGTGATCCGGGCTAACGGTGCGGTATTTATCTTCCGCGGGTGTCGACAGCGAAAAATGTATTCCACGTAGAAAAGTCTAGCAAAGCCGGAGTTTTATAATTATGTTGGCAAGCTCGCGAAAACCCTGTTTGAACTGCGGCAGAACTAAATGTGCGGCAAAATAATTGTTATGAGAACTGTTATTTTCTTCTGGTTCATTATGTTCGCGCGGTTTTTTTAAAAGTCTTTTTGAATAACAGTTGAAATAATGGTGCGGTGCAACATTATTATGCCCGAGTGTACTTGCACATGTAAATTATTCTGTTGGTCTTTTGCCGAGTGAATTTTTATACAGAACGTGAACTTTAGTCACCTCTGTGCTTGTGATATTTTAGAAACGCGTCGCAAACGTAATTGTACTTGTTGTTATTATATTTTTACTAGTAGCATATTTGATAATAATAATCATTATAAGCGTATTGGAATGTTTTAAAATATTCTCTCGATGGGAATATCCATCGATTGATCTAGTACAAATCAAATCGGCGACTTCCCAAAGATTGGCGTAGTATTTTGTTCTCCGGGCAATACATTTTTGAGTTTATTTTTAAAATTGCTGTCTACATCGTGAAAAAGCTAGTCAAAATCCGTGCAGCTAACTCAATTTCTGAGCGTAACATGTTCAACGCTGCTCTCACCTGTTCGCGCTGTACACAGGCCGCCGGCAGCCCCGGGCGCTGCTTATTGAGTTTCAGGTGCCACGTTGAATACGACAACATTTGCTCTTCCCTTTAATATCAGAACCAAAATATCATGGTATAAGGAATGTACATCAATATTTCTTTTTCAGTAAATAAGTTTAGGTTTACCAGGACCGTAGCAGGTGGAAAACGCTAGTTTCTGATTGCTCGTATGGGAAATGGACGTGACACATGACTGTGTAATTTTAAGCCCAATTTTGGACAAGACCGCGCTAATTTAGAATTAAATAGTTGGCAAAATTGAAACTATTAATTTGAAGAAGAGTTTTAAGCACCGGAGAAGAGATAAGATATGACATTACTTTGAACTACTCGTAAGTAATATATGTATATGTATGTATGTACTTTTGTGATGTCTAATTTAATTTGTAAGCTTAGTCACGTAAAACGCAACACGTAACGAAATCACGTCCCGCCACGTAACACAGTTAAAAACTTAACGTCGTAAAGCGTTCTGAAGTGGAGACGGAGGTCCGAACGTCGATTCGCGTTTCGCGGGTCACTGGCGACGAGGGTTCTTAATTTGATAAGCAGTGACCGGCGGCGGATTAGTGTGTTGTCTCCCATCACAGGCCCGTGTGATAAATTCCATTAACACCGAGCGTTCGACACTTTCGGCTTGTAAACATCGCCAGTGGAATTATGTGGTTTCGCTTTAGTGCCTATCGGAATGATTAAAACGGTTACAGCTTTGAGCTAGTTTTGTAAAGAGTACTTCTTAGTACTTGTTTATAGATTTAGGGGTAAGTAGAGGGATCGGTGCATGTTTCGTCTTGCGGTATTTGATTAGGCGTCTGTCAGCCTTTGAATATGTAATAAAATTTAGAAATAAAATGAACTAAGCTTTGAACGTTCATTTAATAGTTTACTGAAATTTTCCTAATATATAAAATTTTGATCATATTCCGTTTACAAGAAGTACATTTAAAATTATATTTTATTATGACACATGTTGTCATCATCCTCATCATCAGCCTATCTTAGTCCACTGCTTGACATAGGGCTCCCTCAAAATGGGGTTTATGCCCGTAATCTCCACGCTGGGTATGCGGGTTTGAGATCGCAGGGCACAGCTTTTCGCACCGACGACGCAATTTACAGATGTTGTCGCCTAAGAAATATCAAGGACTGCAGTTATAATCTCTTACCACCCAAAAGAGGTACGATGAAAAAAACGCCCAATCTGTGAGTGTTGTTGAAAACTGAATTGATGTTTCATGAAAACTTTATTTTTTTTTTACATAACACTCACCTATTCATATTGTAATTGGTTTTTCGGAAACGGGGTAAAAAGATATAGATAGATTATAGATAATATATACTGTATGCCAGACTTGTCTGATTAGTTGCCTCATTTCACTAATCAAATTAGTTATCGTATTTATCAAGTTGTTATCCAAATTCCTGTAATTTTCGTATGAAAAATATCGCACTGGAACTGAATATAACAGCACATTTATGCTATGGTTTCCATTATGTATTCCAGCTTACGCCGCTGCAGATTAATGGAAATAGTTGTGACGTTGGTTTGTGCGTTTGAAAGTATGTTTCATCATTAAACATTTTCAAGGTTTAATCCATACAAAGTTACAAACATATAATAAATAATAATAATCGACTCATTATAATGTCACTGTTGGAATATGGGTCTCATCTCATATTGAGAGACTTAAGGCCATAGTCTACCACGCTGACCAAGTGCGGGATGGCAGACTTCACACACCTTAAAAATTTTTTTTATACATTCTGCGATTTGTAGGTTACCTCACGATGTTTTCCTTTAATGTTAGCAAGTGACATTTAAATTTAAAACGCACTTTTGTAAAAAGGTGCGCGCAATGGATTTGAACTCAGCACCTCCGAAGTGAGAGGCTGAGTTCAAAACCACTAGGCTATCACTGCTATGAAACATTCATTCAGCTCTACATTTTGATATACATGCACATACGCGGAGCAGCGTGCTGGTATTTGTTTCTGTATATGTACATTATGTCTGCATTGTATATGTACGCAGTGATTGAAAATACGAGTCACGGTGGGGTACATAACATTTGACGACACACTTTTAATGTTAACGTCGATAGTAATTGCGCTACACTGGCATTTAGCGCGCTCAGCGGCGCGACCGTTTTTGTGGCAATTTTCGACATGACGCGTTCCGTAACGTTTCGCAACGAACATTTTTCATAGGAATAATTTTGTAATCAAATTCCGTACGTTGATGGATTGTTAATACAATATTCATCAATTTAAAATTGGTCGTTTTTAATAAAAAAAAAAATAACAAATTGAAAGTGTCTATCAATATGTTAAACAATATATACATACATATGTATATGTGCGTCATGTCATGCGTAATCAGCCTATCTCAGTCCACTGCTGGATATGGGCCTCCCCTAAAGAGTGCCATCGTGCCCTGTACTCGGCTTGTCGCATCCGTTTCCATCAGTGGCTTTTCACATATGTATGTAACTTAGATTCTTTTTTATGAGCATTCTATAAGATCTAAATTTTATTTCTGCATCAAAATAATAACATATGCTGACACTGTTATACTGACCTAAGTACCATTGATTTCTTAGGAAGTCTTAAGAATTTTTCTTGTCTTAAGAAGTCTTGAAAGTCTTAAGAATTTTTAAAAGTATTGTCTGTGGACCCGCTCCATTAAAGAGTTTTTTTCTTTCTTCACGTAATTATTTTTAAATTAGGCTGGTAATTGTGAATTAATTACTGTTCATAAATCGTAATTTGTTATTAAACATTATAATCATGCAATAATAGACTTTTATTAAAGCTTTAAAAATTAAATAATTCATAATTACTATCGTTTTGTTTTTGTTATTAAATTAACAATACATCTAAGCCCTATATTTAATCTATTATTCTTACAAACATAAATCGCGATAAAAAAGTCAATAATTGCTCTATAAAACTCTTACAATGTTGTAACCCTTTTTTCATTTTGCTTTGTGTATAGCACTAGTTACCCTTAAAGAATAGTTATATTAAAAGTAATAAAGATCGAGGCACGCCTCAACGAGCTTAAACATAATAAAATTGACTACAAAGCAGCCTGACTTCGGCTACAAAGGTAAATAGACTAACGAGGTGAACTTCACTTTGTGAAGTTTTTAAACTGCGTTATAAAAGATAACGTCGATATCTTTATAAGTGAAGACGGCGATTGTTCACTGCCCGTGAGCTCCATCCTTGAATAGAGGCTGTACTTCTTGTTAAATGGAGCATATTAAGGGAAGATGCTGTGTAGTACGTGATTAAAAAAGGTATCGGGATCGAAGGATGGGAAATAATTACTTTGTGCTTTATGTGAATGAACGCAATTTTTAATTACAGGTTAAAAGATTTTAATTGATTCTACGATATGTTCAAAGATTTTAATTGATTCTATGTTCAAAGATTTTAATTGATTCCTTGTTCAAAGATTTGAATTGATTCTATGTTCAAATATTTTAAATGATTCTATGTTCAGTCCTTGTTTATTTATTTTGCTTCCTTTATCAATACAAGTATATTTTTCCGACGCTTCTTTACCGTTCGACTGTTGGACTCGGGACTCCTCTCAGAATGAGAAGGTTAAGGCCATAGTCTGCTAAGCTGTACAATTGTTGGTTGGCGGACTATATACTTAGAGAACAATTATTTTTATTTGTGAAAATGTGAAGGTGATGATATTTTCCTTCACCTTATGGCAAGTGTGTAAGATGCGCACCAGGATTTGAACTAAGGACCTTCAAGTTATTTATGTACATATTTATAAGTTTTATATTTATTTATTTATTATTGCAATTACAATTTACACTATATCTAACATAAAATATGTCCCAATTCGATAGGATAGTCAATGTCAACGGTACAAATGTTAATTTAGTATAATTATTAAATAAATAATGTCAAATAATAAAATGTCAAAAAATTTAAAAGTTACAATAATAAAAATGTCATAGAAATTAAAAGTTAAAATAATAAGAATGTCATAGTTATAATATCATCATCATTGTCATAAGCCTGTCTCAGACCCCTGCTGGACGTAGGCCTCCCCTCGAATGAGCGTCATCGTGCCCAGTCCTCGGCTTGTTTGATTTGAGAATGAAGTTATTAATGATAATGAATAGCGCGACGTCTTATGTCAGGTTGTATGTGTTTTGTGTAAGTGTTGAAGGTATACTTCGGTTGTCAATCAGCTATTTAAAAGGTTATATTATATGTTAAAAGTTTATATACCACTATTTTTTATCCATCAGTTCGTGCCAGACCAAAGTAGTTATATAATAAATTAGGTATACTCCAATTATATTCGGAGGTTACATATTAAAAGCTTATATACCACTAGTTTTTATGCACTAGTTCGTGCCAGATCAAAGTAGTTCGCTCATATTATTAACCAATGTACAAAAGCTTCGAGCTGAGTAACAATATTTATCGCCGTGCAACAGAATCTGAAGTTGATATGCAAAGAAGATAATATGATAATAAAAAAATAGGGTGAAACTTTTACTGGCGCCGGAAACTCGTAAAGGTAATGGCGTTTTTATCGCCTAACTTAGTTACGAGTAGGTTTTCATAATGCAGAGATATTCAGGCGCTTTATTTATTTATTATTAACTAAAAGTTGGAGGAACAAAGCGATGGCTTCCACATTTTGCATGCGTATTTTCGTTAAGATATTTGTTTCATTCCTTTTTACGTCTCACCGAGGGTTATCCGTTGTAGTCTTGGGTAGTCAGATGCTTGCTTATCCTCGCTGTTCTGAACTATTCTGAACAGTTCTGGAAACCTCCGGTACCGATACGATATAATATATCGATATAATATATCGATATATAATATAAAGATATGTATTATAGGATTTGCGGAAAGCAGCAGGCAGATGCTGGATGCGGCAAGCCGAGGACAGGGCGCGATGTTGCTATGCTATGAAGGCCTATGTTCAGCAGTGGACTGAAACAGGCCGGTGATGATGATGATGATGATGATATGATTCTTCACTTTGTTTTACAAAATCACCTTCGAAATGTAGAGTAGCAAGGTCTCCGTTTGCTTTAATAATAGTTTGAGTTTATATGTGATGTGTATAAAAACTTCAATATTAGTTCTACTTTATTCATACGAGCACGTTGGCCACTGTCATGTCAACTTGAAAACCCTTTATGTCAGTCTTTTACTGTTTCCTTACGTTTATTTTATACGCATACTAATATAGAGAATGTTTGAAACAGTGGGGAGTCACATATTCGACATTGTTTGTAAGCTTGGATTGGGCTGGACTGACTTTTATCAGTCCACTGAATCATTGGTCTCTTCTCAGTATGAAAACGGTTATTTGAAAATTAAACAATAATGCCATTACTATTCCTGTAAGGTTAGTTTCATGTAATATTATTGTTTATAGCGTTATTTTACTTTTGTTGTACTTTACATCAGAATATAAGAAGAAAATGTAAAGTAATTTAGACAAGAATTTAGGAACTGTTGAAGAGTTACTTATTCATCTTGTCTGTTTTTTCTTTGTGCCCATAAGCTAGCGTTTGACTACAGTCTCATTTGAATGTGAGCGCAATATAAGCTATATCTGGCGCAGCTCGCTTGCAGCACACTCCGCAGACTACACCTCCTTAAACCAACAGGCTTGGTTGGAAAATGCCTGTTCGCTCTTGGGTCGAACAATTCTAAGTTGTCTTTACGTGATAAAAAATATGTTGAGAGGTACTACAAGAACTAACAATATCATTGTGAAGTATCTGATACGGACGACGAGTTTGCCCGGCGAAGAATTCTGTCGAAGGTCCACAATCTCGACCACTTATTTACGTACGAACAATTTAAATGCCTCTTTCACAGCGTCCTCCGCAAACTGGGGACCCCTATTCACATACAAATAGACCCCGAAGTGACCCTCAAAACCCCTAATCGTTCGGTTCGAAAAATGCGAACAAAGAAATAATAGCCAAGATTTTTTGTGACTAAATCTCGATACGGTTTGCGAATAATGTTGTCGAACTGCGCAATGTGGAGTAAAAAGTGAAGAGGCGAAAGTTATTTTTCATGTGAAGAGAGTAGCCGACGGTACAGAAGGTAGTACAGAAGGTAGCAGTCACAAGTGGCTGACTGACTGCCCGTAGACACCTGCATACATCCTGAGCTGTGTAAACTGGAGTATGGTAACGGAACTTCTTTTAACGTCAGTATACCATTTTCGAGATCTAGCTGACTAGATTGCAGGTGTAGAACTGTTGGTAACATTACATTAATTTTATTAGTATTATTGCAGTTAAGAATAGTATCCGTCCTACTCTTAATTTTGGACGTATTACTATCCCTAACATGGTTGAAATATTTTTTTCTTATTTAGAGATATACTCAGTGTACCTATAGGTAATAATAACATTGAAATTTATTGTAATCACTAATTGCTGTTGACATGTCGTTGTTCGTGTTATTGGTATACTAATACTAGTTGTATATTTTCATCATTGGCTCAACTATAGATCAGGTTCGGTTCTACGCATAGCTTAGCCGTTGTTAATTAAAAACGTTGGCCCCAGTCCGCTCCGGCCCCGGATAATGCTACCGCTCCTGAATTGATTTCGGGGCCGCCCCGGTCATGTTCTCCGTGGCCGGCGGAAATTTCATTATGTTTAGCATATGGCCATTAGCATTACACAGGCTCGTGTTTCGAATAAATCTTGAAGAACTGAGGACACTTTGATATAAATTTGGGATTGACACTTTGAACAAGTTACATGTTAAAACTTTAGGATTCACTGAAATAAAAATGCGTGAAAAAAGTAACGAAATTTTTTACTTTTCTTCTTGTTCTCGATATAAATGTGCATATAATATAAAAAAAGCCTTTTTTTATGTATTATAGGTAGAGATCATCGAGAACACTCTATGCGAATATTATGGGTGTTTTATTATTACAATTTAGTTCTTTTAAAAAAATATATTAATGTAGGTTATTTGTATAATCTTTCTAAATAAATACTTTACAAATACATCTCAACAGGCTTGCGGCCGGCACCCGACGCGACGTCGCTTCTTAGAGAACAAAAAGCTCTAGGAGGTATAAAAGTTGTCATACTTTGATGTTAAAAAATTACGTCGGCCCTCGCTAAGGGGCGGTTATTGTTCCAGAACACAATATATAAATAAATATTCAACACAACACAATATTTAAATAAATATTCTACTTGAAGTACTGTATATACCATTCCTTTAAGTTATATATTATTCGAAATATACTTCCGTTCGAAAGGGTCCTACTTACATCGGAAAGTTTAAAAAAGCTTATAAGCCTATTTAACGTGTACCACTAAGGCTTTCTCATTATTTTTATGATCCTATCGATGTCAAAGAGCATACATATAAATATGTTGTGTATAAAGGTCGACGATCCATCAATTATTGACTAAAATTGGCAATTATGTACATACTCCAGTAAAGCCCTATGGAAGACGACAGTACTTCCACTAGGGCCAAAGTGTTGACAGCTAGGCGACAATACTGCCAACTATCCAACAACAATTGTGTCGCTATCCACAACAAAGGATGCCCTAGTGCGGATGTTAGCTCTGGATAAACCGAGCGTCACATGGTGGGGCTATAGTCCACATCGTCGCATGGTTAACAGACCCGTAACGGGTTGACGCCGGTAAAGTTATTGAGGAAGCAACTGTTCGTCAAAAAAATTCTTGCTTGTTCTAGGTCAGTTTAAAAGCTAAACAATTGCTCTGCTCACCATATGACCTTACCAACACATGGACAAATTTATATAAAATTACACACATACACGGATTTCCCTTTTCCAGTATCCGCGATGCAATCAACACACGTTTATAATTTCACTTAAAATTATTCTCCTCCCCGTACAACAATACAAACGAACAAAACTTTACGAACATTGCCACTCGTTTCTATCGGTCACAATACAAACAAATACAGAAAAAAAAACCAATCACACAAACCATTTATCATTGTTACCCTTATGTTATTACAAACAGCGAAAGAATTATCGCGCAGCCGAGATCAAAGAAAGCGGCAAAACGAAAGATTGTTATTATATATATTTGATCTCGCGTTTTGCTCCATAAACCGTGCAATAAATATCCGACAGATCCGCAATACAAAGCGGGAATTTCCAGTGAAGGCTACATTTGCGGGAGAGCCCGGGACCGGGAGATAAGTAGCCGCCGCTGGCTTTTAGCCGATATTGCCAGTACAGAAAAACACAGCCATACGTGCCATATAGTACACAAACATTGTTCGGAAAGCAAAGCACGGCTAAGCTTAACAATGCATTAAAACTAAATAATCAAGTAGGTGAGACACTGACGGATCGTGACGTCAGAAGTTTCAGAAACCCGCGCGCTTGTATGCAGAGAGTGATGAATGTGGTACAAGCATGTTAGATTCGTAGAGATTTAGATTTGACATACAATTTCACCAGCTTATCCTGTAAGGGATCTGACGTGATGATGTCAAAACAATAATAATAATTATTATTAAATATAGCTATTACTGGATACGCTTGGTTGTTTCATGTTTAGCTAAGCGTGTATATAAAACTATTAGTTTAAAAGGTCGATATCCCAACCCTAGCCACATTAGCGCAAGCCGCGAATGTAACGCCCCCCATTGTTTACGTGCCAGCAATATCGCCTAAAAGCCTACTTAACTCTGAGAGATCTTATTCTTTCTTTATATAGCGCACATAGTCTAGATGCGTCTACGTCCTTATATGTACGAAGATATTGTACAACTATTATATAATACAACATAATTGTACATATTGTATCGTGCAGTGCACCACTGTACAGAATAAAATTATATGGTACATAACATAAAATTTCACATACTGCTATTGTCCAAGTTTAAAAAATTTAATGAGTTTTTGATGATGTAGAATTGAATATTATTTAAAAATAAGACCAATATCTTCAATAATGCTTAGAGTGATCCATCACTAAACTTAGTATATAGCAATGTATTTTAAAATAAATTACATTATATATATTTTAAGAATGTTATGGAGAACTCCGAAATGTATAGTTTTCCTTTCGATTTTTCCAGTACTATTGTTGATTATACGTATATTGATTATACGTAGGTGCGTGTCATTTAATTGGAATCTTAGACTTTCAGACTAGGCATATCTAATTTATCACAGCCTCATTTTTCATCATCAGCCTATCTCAGTCCACTACTGGACATAGATCTCCCTCAAAAGGGGGTTCATACCCGTAATCGTGGGCGTGCTAGTTGGAGATCGGTATATAATAGGGTACATTTAAAAATATTTAATTTTAGTTTTTCCGTTCGAAGACCCAGAGAGTATAGTGGTTAAGGCAAGTATGATAGGTGTGCTGTAGAAACTTAAACGGTACATTACTCTAACAAGCCGTAATTATATGAAGATAAAATGCCTGCCAGCGCGTTCTAATATGTATGATATAGTCGCTTTATGAGAACATTATCTTAGAAAATCGTAAATTTCAGGGAAGCCCTAACGTTTTTTTATGGCATATCGTGTAATCTTGGATCATAAAATGTGACAACGTTGATTATATGGATGAAAGGAGCTTTTTTGAAGATTTTTCTCAAATTCTGAGATGACGGCGGTGGATACGGTGATTTACGGTTAAATAACATTTCCACGGTACATTAATAAGCTAAATTAGTAAGTTGAAGTGGCAATGGGAAGGCCACAACGTTCGAGTGACCGACAACCGATAGGGAAGAAAGGTCATCGAGTAGCGACCACGTCTCGGTAAAAGGAGC
>DWEC01000743.1:0-15458 GCA_018245735.1 Microceris miodesmiata
CTGGATGTGTGCCCGGTGTATGGCAATAGGCTCATCACCTATTCCATAGTGGAACTGGGACTTAGACGAAGCTGGTGAAACGTGGGGGTGTACAACACTCCTCTGCCTATCCCTTTGGAGATTACAGGCGTGATGCTACGTTACAATTTAGACTATATCTATCATAACAGATGTTCCAATTCGATAGCATAGCCATTGTCAATGGAACAATTGTCAATTTAGTCAATTGAATTGATTCAATGATGTCAAATAATAAGATGTCAGAAAAACATAAAAAGTCAAAATAATAAAAATGTGATGAACTCGATAACCTTCGTTGTAATAAGAAGGTGAAGAAAGAGAGCGAAAAAAGTCCGGTAGGAGTACGATGAGTACCTACCTTTTTATCTTTTTGATAATAGATAATTACTTTGGCTTTCAAGAAATTTCTTCCTTTTAGTTTTTTCAACGTCTCCGGCCATTGAAGTATTAAATTCCTAATTAGCAATATATTACTCGGTCTATTCGTGTTTTTATAATCACTGCGACTGAAACGTGGCACTCTATGTTGTGTACAACATCATTTCATAATTTTAATATTTTCCTTGTGGCAGTAAGGATATTTGAATCCCCAAATTAAAATAAAACTAATACAACGATGAAAATCAAATTAAATAAGATAAAAATGAATTCTAAGAGTACACATCAATACTGTTTGTTATTGGACTACCAGACATTTTTTATAAATTGCTACTTTTTATGTAACTTTGTGCCGATTTTGACGGAAGCTAACGTCCACCCCCACACTCTTATTTTGTAGGCGACGCCCTAACAATTAATTGAGCGAATATTAGAGAAATGTACCTCCTATTTTCACATTTATTATATCATTTTGTAATTGCTTTTTTACAATGCGATAGACAAGTTATTTATTCCTAATCTACATATTTGCTTTTCGTCATTATTATAATATTTTAATTATTCATCCTTGAGATTGTTTTTGTTGTTTTATACATCCTCACGCTAAGTTCTTTACGTGGTAGGTAGAACGCATCGGGTGTCAACTGTCCTGACGTATTTTTTCTACAATTAGAAAAGAATGAGAACCCTTCATACATGTCCGCTTTATTTTCTTTACTTCATTATTTTCATATCCGTTAAAGTAAGCGACACTGTTATATCGCAATCCTTGTCTCATGATTGATACATTTGGTAATGTTGTGCCCGACTGGATAACTTCTCAATACAGTTTTTGTCTTTAACTCTCTTGGGAAATCTATTTTGTATCGAATTTTTTCGCTGCCATTTGTTGACCGTAGAAAACGATTTTCTTTTTTAGCATTTGTGTGCAAAACTTAGAGTTATGATTATATATTTTGAATAGTCAGCGTAGCAGTACCATTCTTTCGTTGTTCCTAATGTTATGCCAGCCAGAGTTGAGTCCGACCTTGAATTAGCGGACAAGAGTGAGTAAGTGTAATAGCCTGTGAGCTTGTTGGCAAGAGTGACAAGAAGTAATACCCGAGGAGACGAGGAAGCTCCCTCGTAATTTCGCATAAACCAATCTCGTTTTCGAAAGTGCAGTCGTAAATGTATTTTACTATTAAGTGTTTCGTGAGTATTTGCATACATAACATCATGACGTAACATCACGCTTGTAATTCCCGAAGAGGTAGACAGAGGAGTGCAGTACACTACCACGTTTTACCAGTTTCGTTTAAGCCCTATGGAATAGATGGTGAGCCTATTGCCATACATCGGGCATAGATCCAGACTCCGAGTCAGTACTAGAAATTCTAAATTAGAAAAATCCAATAGTACCCGGTCCGAGATATCATCCGGGATCATAAAAGGTATAGTAGATCATAAAAGGTATAGTATACTTATGGTCATATATGGGCATATAGTTCAATAACCTCATCTATCAAATGTAACTTGTATGAGAAGAGTTCAGGCTACCACGTTAACCTTCTCATGAGCTTTTACAAAAATTGTGGAAAACTGTTAAGGCGCTAGTGTATGTCGCGAAGTTTTTCTTCAATGATAACCTATTTTATAACACGCACGGTTATAATAATATACATATAATTTGACTTATACTCACACCTTTAAATCGTGTCAATATAAATGTTTGTCGCTCAATATGCAGTTTTATGTCATGTCCAAATATAACTGACCGTGATTTTAGGCATTGCATATCTTACAACACAGCATACCCTCAATTTTAAAGGTAGACGATGTGTAAAGGGACTCCTCATATTTGACTGTGTCAGGATTCGAAAACCAATTAATTTATTGAAAAGCGACAATTTTAACTTTTCAAATACGTATAAAAGTTTTACTGCTGTCGATCAAAAAGACACATATGTATATTGTTACACATGTTTCACAGTCACGCGAGAGTCTATTAATTTTAAGTGGTAACTTGACGGTAGGAAGCGGGTCAGTACATTGTTACTGGTCGCTCTGCGGGTCAGTGGTGACTAGATCGCGCTAATCTATTAGCGGCCGTGAAATGTGGAGCGGTTGCGCAAGAGAAACTAAGGTTAGACGGCCCAGGCTGTCTGGTTTCACCGAGTCGACTGGTCATTTTATCCATTATCGTATGGTTGAAATTTTTTCTCCTCCTTCTTCAGTCATACACAATTTTGGCCATCTTAAGTTTTATTCTGATCAGTAATAATGATTTGACAAAAATGTAATTGTGTTATTTATTAAGTGTCATATCTATTTATTAGCTTTGAGCCAACCTCAGGTTATGAAAGGTCACAAGAAAAAAGACCAATTGATATAATACTGCCACTGCTGTTTTTAGCAAGGAAATTGTTTTTAAACATACGGGTAAAAAGTATAAATACCGTTCATTGCAAATTCATTGAAGTATAAAATCATCAGGAGCTGTTTTGGAAGCAAATGGAATATGTTGTAATAAAATAATATCATCATTTTTCAGTTATGATGAGCATACTCTTGGCATGTTGTAGATCCATGACACATCAATATTAATTAATTTTAATTGGTATTATGAACATTGTTATATTATCATTCGCATAATTTTGATAACATTAACAATGAAAATTATCATCTCTCTGTAATATATTCATTTATACGATCGAATTACCTCATTATATTAATGTATGCGAATAATGTCATCGAGCTACATGAAATACATATTAGGTACGAGTACAGTTATTACAAGTTGCAGTGGTTTCGAAGCTTATCAAAGTATAGCTACTTCCGATAAATTAAAATCAGCGGAAACCAACAGGTTCCGGTAGCAACAGTGTAGGAGCAATGTCAACAAAATAAATTATGTATAACAAATCGCAGCGCGCTCGTTGAGATCTTTTGTATGAATATTTTGGTGACTGTTGTCTGTACTTCATTTAAATTATATTATTGGTATATTACCTCTAAGAATACCACTAACTTTACTAATGAAGTAAAATTCTAATATAAAGGTTACGATATTATATGATTAATCCAAAACTTTCTATAAAGGCATACAATGCTCCATGCTTAATCATATGTAGTTACTGTGCCTTAGTCATCAGAACATATGTGATAACTATGGAATTTTTCAATGCAGTGATGTTTAAAATAATACTTTGAGATATTTTACATTAGATAAATCGTATTTTATAGTCAATAATCCTATTTTATTATCAAATAAATAATAATGTATATAATAAATATTTTAAATACGTACTAATATTAATAACTTTCCAAAACAAGTAATAATGCTCTTAGTCATTACACAAATATTCTGCTATTCATACACAAATATTTGACTGCACGGAATCGAACTCACACCCTCTATATCGGCCGTCTCTCACCACTAAACCAACAGGCCAATGAAATATATTTTTAAAAACAAACGTCTAAACTTTTCATAAAATTCATCTCATCATAGTCAGGCTGATCTAGTCCACTCCTGGATATAGGCCCGTCAAATAACGCGCCACTGAGATCGATCTTCACCTACTTATTTCCAACCACTGCCAGCAAATTTCCGTATATCGTCACTCCACTTAATGGAGTATCGTCTCTTGTCAATACATTGAAATATTGACTTAAATTATATTAATAATATTAATGCAAAATTCTAATAAAAATATGGATCAAGTTTTTATCACACACTGAATATTATCTTAAAAACCTTGACGGAGAGGTCGCTGACTCGTTGCTAATATTTACAGCCACTTCCGAAAGGCGACAGCTTACATCGAGTAATATGCAGTTCATTGGAATAGGTATACATTTAAGCTTTCTATCAGCTGTAGCTTAGTTACATTGCATACAGAGTACGATGACCTAGAAAGCTTAAGAAATAATTTAAGAATAAATGTTATTTGAATAGAACAGATTTTTTACTTCCTTGTTGTTGTGGATGAAATTTTATAAGTTTATAACGTAACAGAAACTGGGCAATCGTTTGTATTAGCTATTAATTACTTATATTGTTGTTACTTATTGTTGTATTAGCTATTAATTAGATACCAAACAGTGCAATTGTTTTTATATATAAAAAAACAGTCTATGCATTCTCCCTGATACGTAACACAAAGTTGCAGCATTTCATTTGACTTAATTCTACGCTTACCGACCGTGACCGCGGAGTGCGGTGCTGTGGGTCAAAATTCCACCCAGAAAAAATATGTCTCCTATGAGTGTGACTACATGTTCTGTGTTTAGATGTAAAATTGTTTATATTGTAGAATTTCGGTTCACGACTGTCTGCATACTGCACCATCAATCTAAGTACAAATAAAATTACACGCATACGAACAAAAGAAATTAACCTTCGCAAGGATAGCGTATAGGAAATCCCAGCGAGGCCAACATCCTGACGCATCACTATTCACAAAGAAAGCCGTTGATTCATTATGAACAATAAAATATTAATAACTCAAGCATCATTGGACATGGGAAAATTAATAAACAATTGTTGCAAGGAGATATATGTATATGATGCGCTCAAGGCGTCGCATTTCATGCAAATCAGGTGCCGCATTATTATTTTTTACGTACTCAACGATACATACCTATTGTTAATACAATTTCTTTTTTATCTCCTGGGCGCATAGTTTTATATATATAAGATTTACAGTTTGATGAAAATTATTACTTTATCTCCAATTAAAGTTGCTTATCAATCTTCAATTAGTTAAAAAATATTTGTATGAATAACCGTTACACAACCGACCTGATTATAGCCGTACTCACTTGCTCTGTAAACACGACATACGGTGAAACCGCACAACGACTAAAATTAGCGTTGTTTAAGTTGATTCAATCACTCATTCATTTATACATCCATTATGAATTAATGATCTATTACATGTATTGTGACAGCTATTGTAAAATCATGACAGTGAATCGGAATCAGATATATATTTGAAATTTAAAAATAGAATATCACATTTGGAATTGGCTTGATTAGTATTTAGTTATTTTAGCATTTTAAATAATGAATTCTCGGGTACACAAATTATTTTTCAAGACTATTGTGGTCGTGAGGCGTAAAGGTTAAAATACATTACAGATACAAGAGCAGAAGTATAACGCGGAAGTGCTGGGACGTCGTGATAAGCCCATACACTCACGGTTCGTAAACGATTGTATTCTTATAAGGACGTTCAGCTAACGATCCCTCGATCTTTATCGTTGTAACGCCAGTCTGCGTGGCGATATTGCATTATGATATGATAAATGCACTCGCATATGATTGACTGACACTCCCAAAATCTGGTAGATAAAATTCCCTTTTGAAGCCAGTATTCTCATCTCTAAATATGAAAAAGCAGAGATAGAGGAAACTCCCATAAAATCTGACAGTCTCTTTACTTTATTTGCTGCTTTTATCTATTTTATATTTTCTAACATTGATAAAGAAATCTGCTGCAACTGGTACGCTCGTTCCCGTAACTTTAATAAAATTGATTCGTTTATATTAACATATTAATAATACAATAATACAATGATGATGGTAACCCATAGACATAGAAAGTCAGTTTTGAGAAGTGATGCATGTAGAAGAAGCACGTCTTGTCTGTAACGATTGAAATATTTAGAACTTGGCACCTTCTCCTTAACCCTTAAGCAACCTGGCGTGAGTATATACCTGTACTAATAGTGTAATATGTAGCCAAATATTGCTGAGTCAACAGAAGTTTATAGAATCATTGACATTAAAAAGATTGCGTAAATTCTTTCGTAACGAAATATTATCACCTTGTTACGTCTCATCGACCATATACGAGTACACACAGGAACAAAGCCTGCAATGCGAAAGTTCGGAACAAACGCTAATTAATAGGGAAAGTGACGTCCTTATTGAGGGGCGATTACATTACTCCATAAAGCGGGACGTGAGCTGGCGCGGGTCGGAGGCAAACCATAAGCGGAAAGCGTTAAAAGTTATTTTAGCTCAAATTGTTATAGTTTTCTACTGTGCAACGTAACGTAACATCACGCCTGTAATCCCCGAAGGGGTAGGCAGAGGAGTGTAGTACACCCCCCCCTTTCACCAGTTACATTTCAGTCCCACAATGGAATATGTGGTGAGCCTATTGCCATACACCGGGCACACATGTAGAGTCCGAGTCACTACTAAAAATTCTAAATTATAAAAATCCAATAGTTCCCAACCTGGGATTTAAGCCCAGGACCTGCCTATCGGCAGTCGCGCTTGCGACTACTCGACCAACGAGGCAGTTAGCTTTACTACTGTGCATATCACCTAAATCCCATTTCCATGATATTGATAAGAAATAGCTGGAGAAGAAAGTATCTAATTGATGACAGGCACGAACTAACAGTGAGCCGTTAAGTTATCATTGGCCGATTATTAATTATCGATCTGTTTTGATGTTAGAAGCTAAGTTATGTTTACGAAAACTAGTTGATCAAGTATTAAAAATATATTATATAGTGTAATTTTTTATTTCGACTGATTGCGTAGTTTTGTGGTCCAAATTCTTTTTTTGCACACTCGTCCGACCTTACACTAGGCTTTGGTAATTAGAGGGCTCATTAACTACATATATACGTATAAATGTATAGTTATATACATATTTCTACACAGATAAAATGTTTATGCTAATGACACAATTATTTTAACCTGGAGGTGAATCGAATCCACGACCTCGCTCAACGATCAGATTCGATAATCACTGAACTAACGGGCCAGTCAAGTTCCTTCTTTTACAAGTACGAAATGGACATGATCCTGTGCCTTGCGTCGCGTGCAGTAACAGAAAGCCGAGACGTGAGGCGCGTTGATTGCGCGGCGCGAGTACTGACCGGCTAACTTCCGCGCCGGCAATGAACCCGCAACGGCACTTGTCATTGAAATGTTGCCATTGTGTTACCATTGCTATTGCTTTTTTCTCTAATCCTAGTAAGCTGACAGATAAGTGAAATTTTAAAAGTCGGTCGCATTTGCGCATTAAATGTATCTGTAATTATATTATTCATTAATACGTTATAGAAGGATTGTTTCCATCGATTAGTATGATACGTGGATTGTCACTTTCACGAGTGGTTTTATAAAATGTCATGATGTCAGTTTATGATTTTAATCAATATTAATTTTAATGTTCTTATCTACCCTCTTAACTTAAATTCGGACCAGATACTATCTGCAACCCCGTAAACGACTTGGCGTTGATAATATTATAATATTAGTAACTTTAACAACAGTATACATAATCACTAAAGGAAAGTAGGATTACAAAAAAAGAATCATACTCAACATGTATCGCATTAGCCGCAGCAGTTTTGTTTATATCAGCGAGTCATCGCTCCCGCATTCCGCCCCGTCTGCTGCCTTCTCCTTTGCATACGAAACAACACAAAAAATAGTGTACCGCCGAAATATTTGGTGTTATCATTTTAAATCTTATGCAAATGTTCAATTTAATCGTATGCAACCTAAATCAATGTCAGAGGATACTGTGGGTGGTATGTAAATCCTTGTTGCAGAGGACCCGAGCGACTTCCATTATCATTCTGATAAAATACTATGCATGACGGCATCTCTGATTTCGGTTATGAAAATTGACCATGGTTCAATAACCGGGACTCGTCCGCTCGAGTCCATTATGTTATGAAGGCAATGAAAAATAATATTTTGATTGAAAAATAATATTTAGAGAACTTCGAGACTTCCACATATAACTTTTGCGATTATAAATGTTCTCCGAAATTTTTCATCAAGATCTACCACCAAGTCATTTGACTAACGTGGCTGATTATTGCCTTCATCCTTCTCATTTTCAAAATTTACCCAACAGAGGAACGAAATAACGAACTGCAGATCTTAAAGCCGCTAATAATGTTGTTGTACCTGTAGTACTGAATATCAATTGTGATTCGCTATGATTTTGCAAATTCAGTGATTCGGGGAACGATTGTGATCTAACCTCTAACATTCGCAAGAGCATGTGTCATAGATGAGAAGATATCGGAGAAATCAGAATCTGTTTCGGCACATCACACATTTCGGTTGAAAAAGACCACTGCCACTAGATATTATATTCATTGTGTTGGGTCTGTATGTTCTGTAGTGTACGAAAAATTATATCTATGCATTTTTGGATAACTGCTCCATAGAATATTACAGGAGCACATCGTGAAGAAATCTGCACGCCTTAGCGTTCTCCAAAATTATCTTGTCAAAAATTATAGTGCTCGGGCTAAAGCCATGTTGGAAAATAGAAAATTTATATTTTCTTATTTCTTAAAAGCGCTGG
This sequence comes from Microceris miodesmiata, assembly GCA_018245735.1. Taxonomy (NCBI): domain Eukaryota; kingdom Metazoa; phylum Arthropoda; class Insecta; order Lepidoptera; family Hesperiidae; genus Microceris; species Microceris miodesmiata. The sequence goes on from DWEC01000743.1 coordinate 8,736, forward strand.
GAGTATGGGATAGGTACATTTCTAAAAAGATATTTATGGAACAAATACTTGTGCTGATCATGTAAAAATTAGTTCTTGATGGTAACCGAACTGACGACTCATAGCTCAGGAGGTTACTTCCCTGATCCCTGAACCCACGGTCCGGCTAGATAGCAATACGATTACAAAATACAACTGAAACAACCCAATAGAAAGCGGGATGTACATATAACAGCGGATTTCATGATTTGTGTCGCCATTGTGGCCGCAGTTATTCAAACAATGTCATTGTTGCTTGGAGAATAGAAGAAGGCTTAATCAGTCTATCTATGTCAGGCTATAGAACGGACATCTGATAAATTGTCCTGACCTGGCTTTTTTACAGCACTCGTAATTCATAGCTGTGAATCGGCAAACGGTATACTTGTACTTGGCAGCATTGTACTTAAGATATTTTCGACGTTTCTTAAACAGTTTATATAAATATACCAATTATGAATTTGTGTTTTCAAATTATTCATGTTTGTATTGTAATGGTTTTTTCTTAATTTATTCTTGTATGTGTATAAAGAATTCTTAGAAAATGCCGCCTTTTTGTCTTCTTTCATTTTGTCATAACTTGTCGATGTTGTATGACTTCGGGTTGACAGAAACATTGCCGTGAATTTTTAATAAAGCTTTTTTCAACATGTGACAGTATTAATACACATAATAATGTTGTTAATTATTTCTTAATTTACTTTACAATGTAACTTTGATTAAATTTCATGTTGCCTTTTAACTAAACATCACGCCTGTAATCCGCGAAGGAGTAGGCAGTGGAGTATAGTACACTCCCACGTTTTACCAGTTACGTTGACGTCCCATGGAATAAGTGGTGAGCCTATTGTCATACATCTGGCACGGATCCAGGCTCCGAGTCACTACTAGAAATTCTAAATTAGGAAAATGCAATAGTACCCGACTCGGAATTTGAGCCCAGGACCTCGCGATCGGAAATCACGCTCACAACCACTCGACCAACGAGGCAGCCTTTTAACATTATTAATTATTTGCACTTTTGTTACATTAACAGCACTGTTCCTTTTTGCCATATTTTCTAGCCTTTATGCATGTTATTTGCACCTGTAATTGGCGCGACACTTGCCAAATTGCTTTATGTAATGTACACTTTATTTGAATGTGATCTCTCTGTCGATGCAACTCTTTAAATTAATTACGGTGAATGTTCAATAATGTTCCACATAATTCACTGCGAACTTATTCTTTCTTGACAAGCAGTAGATTTTGAAACGGTTGATTTTGACGTTTGGTGACAGTTAGAATTTTTTGCTTTTAAATATACGTACAACTTGAGTCATTATCATGAGAAAATTGTCATTAAACTTTACATAGGCCACACAATGTGAAATAAGCTTTAAATTTTGTGTAACGCTAACCAATATTAATACATTTCGTGCACTCTATTATTCAGGGGCACTCTTAGCTAACTTTGATAGTGATTTATAATTGAAGCTCCGGCGAACGCTGAAGTTTAAAACCTGATATGCACCTCTTTATAAACACGACCATTTTAAGATTAAACATCATGTGCGATAACATCGATAGAAAATATCGCAAAAAAAAAACTTTGATCGCCTTAGAGTTCTCCAGAATGTTCTCTTAGGCATGTGAAGTCTGCCAACCTACACTGGGCCAGCTGGTAGACCACGGTCTTAACCCATTCATTCCGAGAATAAGTAAATTACAGTAAAATGATAAAAGGAGTCAAATCATTTGTATAAGTAACGTTCATTCGTTTTAACATTGTTGAGTCCTGAGAATTTTACACATAAATAATATCAATTACTAAGGTACTAGTTGTGAATCACATATTCGCTTTACTCAGTCTCGATTTACGAAGACGTGGTCGGAATACCCAAAGCGACAGAAAGCTCCACTCTCCGTTACCTCGCTGCGATAGAAATCTACGCCAAAAGGTCTTCTTGGTATTTTGCGGCTATCGCAAGAAAATAAACCCAAACTGAACAAACCTTGTAACGAAGGAAATCAGGAACAAACCTTTCTATCATTATCATTAACATCATTACCATCACTATCATCATCACCATTACATAGGCTTCTTTTATGGTGTGCTATTGTACTTTGACCTTCACTAACGGTATTATTTTCAATATGCATTTCTTTATGATGATATTAATAAAATACATACAAAACTTACCGCCCACGTGCTTTTAAAGACTGCACTGCCTAAACCGTTAGAGATAGAGTAAAATCACGTAGGAAATTATTATGTACATATAAATAGACAATAGACTATAATATATTTGTATAATAAATAGTAATATATTGAAATGATATGGCTACCTGATCCCAAACTAGACAGAATGTATATTATGTAAACGAAATAGCTAATTAAGTTACAGATATAGATATTATATATAGTTAATATTACATTCAAAGATATACCAGAACAAATAATTGTACTGATCACACAAATATCTGTTTGTCCTCTTCAATGATCCAACTGGGAAAATGGACAGAAAGATAAATGATGATGTGGTGCAGCCAAATGTAACACCGGAAACACTTGCAGGGTAATACCACTAACGACCTGCGCACAATCTGAGCTAACAACCCATAGGAAAGTGAATTTACTTATAGACAATTGCCGTTTGCAAGTCGTTCCGCCAAGGCGCGGAAGTGCACAGAGCAGACTCTACATAGAGCATTGACTTGGTTTTATATAATTTGTGGTGCCTAATTCTTGTTTCTTATAAATTTATTCAATCCCCCCTTTATCTTAATCACATATTTTCGTAATATATCACTATGCTATATTAGGGTTCGCTTTAGAAAATGTAAGGAAAATATAACTCTTGTAATAAAAGTATAAAATAAAAAATGTTTTTCATTATTTACATGTCATCATGTCAACATTAAATTATTCAGGAGGAAGACTCAATTGTAATGACATTTACTTAATTTAGAAATGTCATTTTTTATTTATTTTTAAATCGCACCTGTCGTAATCTATGTATTTTTTATTAATAACACAACTGGGATCCAGCACGTACTAACAAGTATAATAGTCGGTACGTGATGAAGGAATTCTGATATGAACATTGTTGCACTGTTTTTGCTATGGAACACTTAACGACCCGATTATATAAGGACCTAACATGTAATTGTTAACAATGTTGAGAGAAGAAATTATTAGAAATACGCGTATTTATTGCTTTAAGAGTTAAAGTTATATAAAAGCATTGTCTGACGGAATGTACCCGTATCATAGTTTTTAAATGCTATACTTTAGCTTCACTTGTTGGAGCAATGTATGAATGAGATAGGATTTTCGAATAAGATTTGACCCGGTTCTAGGTAATCTACCTATAAAGAATTAGTTATAAAATAATGATTGCAAAGTCGGGTCCTTGGTATTGCAAAGACGTTAAAGTAGTTATGAACTTGTAAATCTAGAGCGCGACATGCTTTTTTACATTAAAGTTCTTTTTTATTAATTACTTTTCTCTCAATTTTAACTTATTTATAAATTTAATCTTTATTGAGTTGTGAAACGTTCTTTCGCACTTGACCACATTTTTTTTTCATTTAAGGCTATTTTTCAAATTGCTGCGAAAACATGTTCTTTTTTATTTAATAAGCTATTTTTATTGGTAACAGCGACACTTACATAAATTTCTGCTATACTTGATAAATAGTACTTCTAAGTTTTTTGTGAATTAAACGGCAATAATTTTAATAATTTTGATTGTTGAAATCAAGATTCATACGAAAAATATAAAATTTCTTTTACCTTTCTTATAAAAGGGACAATTTTATTCCCTCTTTTGTTAAATACTAGCTGAATACGACAGTCTTATTCGTCCAATGGTTAAGTGAACCTTTTGTGCTGACTCAGAAGTCGTGGTGTCTATTTCCATCCAGATAATTTATTTACTTAATTAACACTGAACAAAAAGTTTGTTTCTGGGTATGAAATAATATCTTTATAAACATATAGCACTATGTACATTATTGAGTTTAACAGTCATCTGGTTGCAAGCTCTCTTTAAATATACTTTGGACCGAATGACCGTGTGTGGAGGAGTCCCGAGATAATATTAATTATTATTATTGTTCCAGGGAGCGTACAGTTCGCTGCTCCTCAGTGCTGATCGGAGCGCTGGGCATCTCGCTGATAGCGCTGGCAGTGTACACCGCGGTGCTGGTGCTCACCGAATACAAGGCGCCCAAGCCGTGCATCAGCGAAGAGTGCGTTGGGACAGGTGAGGAGATCATTTTATTTAATAGCCATTTTCGTATAACAGAAAAAAAAGTTTCGCTTTTACACCTATTTAGATAGAACGGAAACGCAGGCAAACATACTAGATATACGAAATATTTTGGAATAGGGTCGATCCTTTGCCAGTATAACTACATTCCTCTATAAGATATAATTGTTCCAGAACAATCTGTGCCGCAACAATCCTCATTACGGTGGAATTAAAATCGTTACAAATATCATAATTACTAGAAAATGTATGGTAATTAGCAATCAGCATACCCATCAACATATTCCATCATTAACTTACATGTGTAATATGATAATTGCATTAGATGGCGCAACATGCCACTTAAGTGTGTTTATCCCGATGCATCTAAACAGGATCCATCTTCTATTATGTATTATTTAAATTGAATGAACAATAACATAGGTAACATATAATGCATAATTATGTGACAGATACATACGATTGTATATCAATCAATATCTTGTAACAACGTCAAAAAATAAATATCTTACAAAAATGGGCGTTTAAAATTAAATATACATTGCTATAACGATGTATGAGCAATTAGTAAGGAAACCGCACACCTTAGAGATTTCCCGTAAATTATTTCTGACATGTGAAGTTAGCAAAACTTTACATTGGCAACAGTGTAACGATAAAATCACTTGATGATAAACTTGATTATTATTATTAAAAATAAAAATTAACGTTTTAAAATAAAGTTATTATAAAGTTAATTTCATTTTAATCATGTATTTAACTACATGTATACACTTACATACATATATCGGGATAACCGACGCTAGTAGAAATTTTGCCGCAGCAGTTTATTATTATGTGTGCAATATAACTTTCATTGTATTGACGGTTATATTATGGTGATGACATTAAAAGCGCTGTCTTGGAGGTTAAAAGTTACTTCAAACAGCACGACAATAAACATAAAGAGGTTCTGAATGTATTGGCATTGACATATGTATAAATGTCGATATTTTAACGAACAATAATAGCTACCGCTATAAATGTATCCGTGGTATTCCGCCTAGCACGTATTTCAGCGCTTATATAATTCAATTATTAATTTACGACACTTAATTACATAAAAATGAGCTCATATCTAGCGATTTCACCGCGGTATTAAACCCACATCTAACGCCGTAAAAACTTATTGCCTGCAGTAAATTGTTTCTCTTCAATAAAAAGTTACAGAATAGACCAGACCTCATTTAGGACGTTATTAGCTTAGAACGCTTCCGTACACTATAAAACTGAATGTTATAAAAAAAATATTGATAAATGAGAAAGTTTGTATGTATTTTTATTACTCTTTTGGGCTGAAACGCTTGGACGGATTTGGTTGGAATTGAGTATTTAGACAGACTATGACCTGGAATAGCACATTGTTAGTAAATAGTAAAATTATCCAGAAGGCTGCGCTGCCTAAAGAATCACCACCATAATCATTAACTTTTCTCAGTTCACTGCTGGACATTGGCCTCCCCCAATGAGCGCCAGCACGCTCTATCTGAAGAATAGTTCGCACTAATGTATCTCATTTTATGTATGTCCAATTCCTTAAACTAATAGATAGAGACATTCAGACAATCAGTTCCATACATAGATCCTCGACAATCAACATACATTTTTAAGATTATGTCTCTACGAGTTAAAACCTAAACATATAAGCTACACAAATTATGTCTAAGCTGTCTGTCTAAATTATTATAAGCTACACAAATTAGTCTTTTTAAAATATAATTATATGGAAATATTTCTAAAGATGTCCAGTAAGGTATTGAGAACCGGTAGTTATAAATAATAATTTACTGCTATAAATAAGTAAGTCTAAATAAATAGGCCACATTGTCACCCCTCGCGCTCCCTAATACAATTCCCAGCTCACTAACGTATTTATTGATAAATAAATATACAAACACACGCATTAATCAGATATCTTATGGACGGATATCGAAACTAAGATACTGTGCGCTGTACGTCGTGCGAAGACTTCTAAAGGTATTTTGCTATAAACTATAGAATTAAGTAAAATATTCCGAATGTTGATAGCAAGGAGTACCTATCAGTCAGAACAGCTTATAAATGTTTATAACCAATTTCAAGACCATAGTCTGATTTAAAATTGTATAGAGTCGCCTATCTTGACCAAATACGTCAGATACAGCCCGATGAAAAGTTACAAGCGTCCAAATCCAGCGTGCCCCCCTTAATGAGAATGATGAAAGTAGAAAAAACACGTCAAGACTGTAAGGATAGAAACATTTGGCACGCGGTGCTCTCTGCCTACTTCGTAATGGATCTGGCTTGAGTATACAATAATAATAATATTAAAGATTCAGTAATTGGTATATTAAATAATAAATTTATAGTAATTAGTAGGAAAATGTGATATATTTGTATCCATTAAGAGTACAATACATATCTAATGCGT
>DWEC01000744.1:0-15451 GCA_018245735.1 Microceris miodesmiata
CCGGCGGGGACTCCGGTGACCTCGTGAATTAAGCCGGTACATATGTAATCCGCGCAGAGGTAGGCACAAGAGTGTAGTACACTCCCACGTTTCACCAGTTACGTTTGCGTCCCATGGAATATTGCCATACACTGGACACGAATCCAGACTCTGAGCCGCTACAACAAATTTTTAAATTAGAAAAATCCTATAGTACCCGACCCGGGATTTGAACCCAGGACCTCCCGATTGGCAATCGCACATGCAACCACTCGACCAACGAGGCAGTCAAATCGTAAATGTCTCGTGTATGTAAATCCGAATCGTCTTGTATTTTCTTGCAATAAGTTTTAGAGAAATATCTGATTCTTTATTATACCAGGTTCCTTAGGGACTAGGCACGAAGTACCGGTAGCAAATATCCTATCCTATGTCCCTTCAGTCCTGGCTTGCCACTCTCTTCATAGATTGACGCCGGTTTCGATATTTGTTCCATTAGATGACTCTCTAGCGAAGGTTGGTAGTCAGGATGTTTTTCTTTCTATTCTTCGCGACGAGAAACGACTTGTCAGCACTTGAGATTCATGTGTACTCCTGCTTTTTACGTAGTTAGAATTTCTTGCCGCGCCTGAATTATTATTCAGCCACAATTATTATAATAAAGAAAATATACATTGTACTAGAACTGGAAGAAATGATTCGCGAATAAAGTTGTGAGAAAAAAATGGTAGTAAAAGTCAGAATAAAAAGTTATCTTAAATTTAATATGCATGAATTGGAATTTGTGATTGCTGCACTATTGTTGGTCTATATGAATAAGTCACTGGAATCGACATGCGTCTATGAAAAGGGTGAAGAATGTAGAAAACTCGCATCAGATCTAAAAGGATAAAAATATTTCTTACTTATTGACCTGCTCGTAGCCAGCAAGGGACTTAGCGTATTTATATAATAATAAGCATTTACAATAAAATAAAAATATATTTTTATCAAAATAAAATGCAGCCTTTACATTTAATTCTACATTTAACACTACTGCCTTTACATTAGTTCTAATCAGAAAAACTACACATTGCCTTTATATTTAATCCTAATCAGAAGAACCTAAAGGTGCGTGACGTGACATATTTAATTTACTTTATCACTGAACTGGCGAAGGTATTTACATCAAATTTGGTAGACCTTTGTTTAAAACTCTTCACGACTACAGCTTATTTAATATGTCATATTCAAAACTTGCAAACTCTAAAACAATTTTGACAATGCTTTTTTGCTGAAAATATCAGCGCATTTGTTTACTCTGAGCATACAACATTTTTAGAACACAAAATATAATATCATTTTTTCTCCATAAGGTATAATACACATGAACACCTTATATATAAAATCATATGTTACACTCTAAGGTTAAACATAATGTTGATATTAAAGGATAACCCCAATATAACCCCGACATTGTTTAATTTCACGAAACTTTTCGCAATACAGAAATTGAATAATGTAAACTGCTTAAGTAAATGAACACTCGCGGCGGAATTAGTGTTAATGTTTGTTTTCATGCGCCTGGGATTAAAAAGGGACAAACGACACAAACTCTGTCTGTTTGCATTACTGACAAGACCTTTACTTAAATATTACGTTCTGTGTGATAATTGGAAAATTTTACATATTATGTATACGACGCTACGTCTATGGGTTGAGGGTTAATAATAAGCGACCTTTCATTTTTACAAAATATGTATATGTATATTTCTGGTTCTTGCAATAATAGGACATTTGATCAAATTTTAAGGAAATCTTTCATTCACATTGAATCACTTATTTATTATATACGAAATAACCATAAGAGCTGGACAGTTTTCGTTCAAAAAAATCTTATGTATTAAGTATGAAGAAAGTACCTACCTCAGCGCCCAATGAAATTAACACAACTCTTTACATTTTACTAAACAAAAACAGAAGGACCTAACTGCTAACAATACAAGTACCATTTTAATAGTGAACTTAAACAGATATATTCATAATGTTTTCAAGGTAAATAAGCATGAGAAGGCAACAAAGCGGAATGTTTCACGTTCTAAAACGTAGAATGAAATAAGATTCTTGGCTTATTAGGTCCTGCGACGGCCATTAAGGAAACTACACGTTCCTTTATTATATCTAATACACCAAAAAACTTTCATAACGTGCCACTTAATGAGCTGGGACCCGTGATCTACAATAGGACTCCGTAAAAGTTTCATAAGCGAGGTTAAACTTTAGACATGCCGTGGGTGTCTAATGACCTAAAGTTTCACATTATGTTAATTATAAATTAAGAAAATACTAACAGAAATAACACATTATTACTATACTATTTATCTCTCTATTATAATTATTCTGTTTTACGTTTTAATGTCTGTTTATTGTACGCTTCATGACAAATCACAAAAAACAAGCGATACTAGCGATAAGTCGTAACGTTAATTGGAATAGTCATTTCTGCACACGAACCTTTGAATTACGTTTTTAGCATCTAATCCTATTTAGTAAATTACTGCCAAGCTCTGAGCTATCACGCTGAGCTAAAATATATTTAGTTATTTATGTGAGTACACATAACTATACTCATAATACAGAAAAATGCTCTATAATAATAAAATACGACAACTGGTTTTTCCACACACAAATATCTTGCAGCAGACCCGCGTAAAGAGAATTGAGTATATAAAGTAAGCTTACTGTATCTTACACATAGAACATTTATTAAATATAGATCTTATTTTTATGCATCTTTTAACATATTTCTCTAGGTTTTCAAATTAAAGGAAAACGTATACTGTTCGTTATTAGGACATAATTACATACCATAAAATAGTTTATCAGAAAATTAGAAATCACTATGAACATATGAAAAGTTGCGTAAACGTAAACTTCAATAAAACGGCATGTACTAAGAAACTCGTGGAATAAGCTTAAGAAACGCGCATTAAGTCAATATTAAGAAACACAATCCGTGTAAACACAAAAAGGAGCGTGGGCAAAAACTTTAATAAGACGGTCCAAAATCCTTGACAGATATTACGAAGAGCATTTGAGAATATTAAGAACCGAATAAAAGATACGATTTACTTGAATGTATTAAGTATACAATTAATATGTGTTCTGCACTGAATACCTAAATATTCGTGTAAATATCACAAGTCAATTAACTAAATTTTCAATGGAACAGTAACATACCTAGAAACTCGTGAAATAACACTGAGAACCGTGTCAAAACAAATTAAATTGCGTAATCGGGAGGATCTTTAACTAGAACCAATAAAGGTCGTCGACTGTTCATACACTAATAGATGTTAATTAAGTCTACAATGGAGCACTAAACGTGTTTGGAAGCAAACGGCTTTTCGGATTGTTTAGAGGCCATCCATCAATGTCTACTGTTCAGATAACTAAAGGCGTGATATATAGACAGCGCTGAGGTGAGATACCGACCGGGAACCTCTGGAGATACCTAGATGAATACTGCTTTATAAATTCAAAGGTAACATCACGCCTGTAACCCACGAAGAGGTAGGCAGAGGAGTGTAATACACTCCTACGTTTCACCAGTTACGTTTACTTCCCGTTATAGAATAGTGGGTGAGTCTATTGTCATACACTCGACAAAAAATGTATGTAGAGTATAATAATACTCGTAGCCTTGAAGGGTGTATACGCAAAAGAACTAACTGGACAAGCAAGATAGCGCAGGGCAACTGTGTGTAACTGGATTAGTAAAATAGAAGGCCGACCTCAGTGCCATGTCTTGGGAGGTACGTAATAAGATAATCCCTACCAACCGATGTAGCAACTTGCATTTAAGGTAAATGAAATTCATATACGTGTTACGTCATACTCGTATATAGGTGCATCTTTCTTCGCCTTCGTTGAACTACACAACAAAAAAGGAGACAGGAAAAAAGAGAAACTGTATCATAAATTATAAAAGTATGTACTTATATTTCTATTTTGATATCCTATTTTAAGCAAACCGCTAAACCTTCCAAAAGAACCCAATTCCAAAAACATTTATTTACATATTGTGACATAAAAGTATTAAACACACCGGGATAAACCCGCTCCAGACACTCAGGGAGCAAATCCGTATTATCCCCAAATAGAAGCGAAGTAAACTTACATTTTTCTTATACGCACTCGTACACAAAAAGGAACCCACGAAATGGTAGACATACGTTGAAACATACAGAGTCAATATTATGAAAATGATCTTTGAGACTAGCAAGAAGGATATGTTCAAATTTGCTTTACACGCTTGAATAGGTTGACAATATTTTGAAATGATGATCTAGAAATTATAATCATTCACCCATACATAAATGTTTGTACAATTAAACCGAAAAGATATCCTTATTGAATTTTGTGTATTTTTGTATACAACACCTTTGACACCAATTCAGTTTTCAATTAGTATCGGTTAGTTAACATGCCTAATAACTTAGGTATCTACACTTAAAGGTAAATGGAAAAATATTAATATATGATAATACGACGCCGTGTCTCGAGTGTCTTAAATCTTTGTAACGAGAGAAAATATTGAACGCCCGCTTAGCACATCAAGATGAGTTCGTACAAGGTTGATTATACGAGATTTGTAATATGCAAGTACGAGTATTTTCATACATTCTCCTGTCTTGCAGGATACAGTCATTTATAATTACAAATACGGGCTCTTCAGTCATCTCCATTTATTATTCACAATTGCCATCTTTTTAAAATATTTGTATCCGGCACTCAGTTCAGACGGACCTCCATCAAAATTCAATACCGTAAATGTTATTATCAAAATATCTTGTAGCTAGTCAAACTAATATGTATGTTCAGGGCTAAGAATTCAGTGATACGGATTTCAAATATGCGAATATCGTTGTAACATTTCTTTCCACATAAGCATAGAGTATTGTTACATAGACAGTAATAAATGGCTACCTTACGTTGGAAAGCTTGTTTCGCATTTTCAACATTCATTAAAATCTTCCCAGAAAGTCATTTATTAAAGCATCTTAAGGCGCTTAAGACGTTTCCGATTTGATCGAAATACATACGTACTTATACTCGTATGATTTCTTCAATTATGTATGGAAGTATAACCGACTAGTCTATCCTTTATAAGTTTACCTATAAAGTAACTAATTTATACATAAATTGATGTACAAACAGTTACAAAGTATGTATATAATTAATGGTTGCAAGCGATTAATGTCCAAATGCTTAGAATGTGTCCATTAGAACTATGTCCGTAGCTGGCAGAAATTCTCATTAGAGAACCGTGGTTGCGTAAGAAGCTATTTCACTAAAACCAGCTAATCTAACAAGAATTTGTGAACTTATAAGTCTTTTGCCAAGTTTCCTCTTATCCTCTGAAGGTCTACTCATGTTTTTGAATAGAAGCATCTAGAATAACCTATTTTATCTGAACTTTTAAGGAGAGAAAGTTATGAGATTAAGCTGCTTCCTTAAATAACGAGGAAGCAAGGGCTTGGGTCTTCGCTTCCTATTCAAACCTCTTAGAATCTGATACCTAATTTGGGTTACACACAGTTATAAACATTCCTTAGTTTTCTTCCCATTATGAAGTAGGTACCCTTTAAAATACACGCTCCTTTACTCAAAACAGTATCTTCATGCGAATTTTCTTATCATGTTTCATCCTTATTGTGAAGATTATTAGAATTTCAGCTTATGAAGACTTACAAGCAATGTGAGTTAATAACTTCCATTTATCTTTTTCGGCTCGATAATTGTGAATGTAATTTTAAAAATAAAATTCAGAGCAAATACGAAACCAAACCAATGCCCAATTTTACGCTATAAATTTGGCCTTAAGCCAGAACAAACAACTGGAGCTGAGCCTTTGGGCAACAGCACCGCGGGGAAATATCGGGATACCTTTGTAACTTCTGCACACAGACATCACAATGTTCAGAAAATTAAAGTAATGAATATTTACCCAGACTTGCTGAATGGACTTACTTTATTGTAGGCAAATAATGGTAAAGAAGTAAAATAAAAACTAATGACACACATCGAAACCGTGTAGGGGACTATGCTGCAGATCTTGAAGTTCCAGGAGAGAACTATGCGCAGCTGTTCGATTTAATAAGGGCTGTAGACAATAATAATATTTAAAATAGAATTAATCATGACATGTACGAGTATGTGTAAAGTCTTTTACACAGGATTATTATAATATTACAAATTATTTTTACGAAGTCCATTAACAAAGTTTTAATGAAACGCCGATATAAATTACTGTCAAATTAATAGAAAGGGAATTTTTCAAATATTATTTAACTTTTGCGCCATTAGCCACGAAAAATATTAAGCGCGAACGTGGCGTGAAATCTTGTTAAGTACAAGCGAATGAAAAATTCTAACAAAGTTATGATTTATATTTGTTGCCAAGTTTTCTAAACAAAAATATTTTTGTCGGTAATTTACTACTTTATAATGAACTATTCAAATTATTTTTCGTGATAACATCTGTGCTTTCGAACGCTCAAATGATCCATATATAAAATATAAGAATACAAATTTTTGTACCCCTCTTTTAAGAATACTGCGCGCACGTGTCTGTGTGTGTGTGTGTGCGTGCGTGTGTGCGTGTGTGCGTGCGTGCGTGCATTGTGAGTTTTACCACAGTTTAAATTTATATAGATGAGCACCATAGAAAAATATTTTAAAGAATATATGCCATAAATGTACACTTCAACATTTAATTAAACATTCTTTCGTTACTATCATACTGTCAATATCAGATACATATACCTTATTATGGTCCCTTTCCATAACCTGAATAACGTACACTTTAAAACTTACACAATTACGTTTGAGTTTCTACTAATATTAAACTATTTGTACATAAGTATAAGTTTCATATCCGCAATTTATCATAAAATTTAAACAGTACTATTTACAACGCACTGAAATAATAGTTAGCAAATACTAGAGAAGGTAATGTGTGCTTTAATCAAATAAGGCATCAAAATATATACGAGTAAAGCAAATAGAAGCCGAATATTGTTTCTGTATAAACTAACACATAGGTACTCGTATTTCGAGCGCCATACTAACGTTTTGTTCATACAGGTTACCTTAATATTATGAACAGTTGAGAATCAGTGAAGAGTTATCAAAACGAAACGCTTCAAAACAAACATTCGTCGGCTTCGTTGCTTGCTCCTTCATTTAGTAAGAAACGCTGTCGACGGAATACATGCGTGATGTATTTTACTTTGAGCGCTTTTCGAGACATAAACCGCCTTGTTCTGGCACTTAGCGTGACCTAGATGGAGCTAGATGCTGGAACAACCATTCTAAATCCAGAGTTCTGCAACATACTGTTTATTTTCATAGTATATTCTTATACTCTGGATTCATAAGTATATTTAGTTATTCTAAAACATGATGACGTAGTCAGAAATATATTAGGAATAGAGAAGGAATGTAGTTAAAATCGTTACCTACGTAGAAAACGTCAATAAAATGGCGCTTCTAATGTTTGTCTGTTTCTTCGCTCATCACGGAAAAGTCAACTATCTCATTCTGATAAAATTGGTAATTATGATGACTTATTATTGGAAATAAGACATGGGATACTTTTTGTGATGTGGAAATACCTTATTTCTAGGACAAGTGAGCGATATCGTAGTCAACAGTCAATATATTATGAGAATAAATATAAATAAAACCTGCATGTAGTTTTCTTTGAAAAATTTGAAAGGAATACATGATGAAAAGACTAAAAATTGCTGATCTCGGAAGTCAATGTTTGTAAGTGTAGGACATAAAATCTTCGCCATGAAGCCGTAAAGAGAGCAATTCCTCGTATACGACAGTATGGACGGTGCGCGCTCTATAGCCGAACGTGTCTGGAATAAATGCCTCTTGTGTCACATATCGGTAACCTCCACGCTTCTGCCGTGTTAAGGTTCATCTCCATACATCACATTATTAAATGTTGCTACACATATCAATACATACATATTAAATACAAAAGAGAAAACTGTACTCATGTATCAGAATATTAGGCGCATTATTGTGAGATTAGGTATGGTTAAAGTTTATAAACAGAAGGACATAGGATACATTTTTGAGACTCGATGCTCTCTGTCTACTTCGTAAGGATATGACTTAGCGATATAACAATAATATATAGAGAAGCAGTGCAGTAAACTAAATATTTTCATATAATACGTATTTTTTTTAAAAACCCTCAATGCAAAAATAAATCATTCATTGTTATGTTCATAGTGTCAATGTTAAACATATTATAGTCTGTGGTCAAATAGTAACACAGGAAGATGTGTAAAATAATACTCTATAACATATTTTAGTGCCTCACTAACGTTCAAACCTAAAATTGTCGTTGAGCGTCGATCGCAGCTAGAGCACATAAACGTGCCGATATCACAATAGAAAACTATTTATATATAAATAAAAACTTTATCACCGCTAACATACAAACTTCCAACTCTTGTGTATATCACTACGATTCTCTTGTGCCTTTTTAAAGAGGTGGAAATGCGAGATAACGATTAAATACTTAAAAAGTATTGAGATATGGATAAGTAGCGTTCGAAGTGAATATACAGGATTTAATCATGTAAGACTGACTAAATTATTGCTCACGTATATACCGTGCACCAAGCGGCGGAATACGATGCGATGCGGTAAGGAAGCACTACGTGTCTTTGAGCCAATGGACACCGCATCACGTATCTCGCATTACTGCGTTCAATGACTATAAAATTACGACTTTTACGAGTATTTGAGGGCGACGTGTTAAAACTGGCTGCCAAGGATATTCTTCTTATATTCTTTTGCGGTGCGATGCAATTCTTAATGGTACCAGTACCACAATTACGTTTAATTACAAAAACACACACACATATCTTCGCCCTCCTAGAGTAATAGGATCAATTACAAAAACGTCTGAACGATTGCATACTTATTTTGAAATTTATTTAAAACCGCAAGATATGTTTTAAAAGAAATATACGTTTCAGTAAAAAGTTGGACGGGAAGTTTCGGATATTAGCCTCTCAAAAGAACCGAATACGATTAAGTTAAGCACGACGATGCTCACGAAAAAAACCGGAAACCTTTCCGACTTTTTACACAAGTTACCGTCATTACGGACACTAATCGCGTGACTCGGCTCATATAACAGGATGCTGTCTTACTTTACATCTCAGAACCGGAAGACCTTTTCCTTGTAACTTCAATGTTTAGACAGACGGGATTTCAAAGGGCAATCGAATCGAATACAAAGATGGTGCCGAGGGCGGATTGGGAATTAAAAATATACAGCAATTTGAGAAGCGATCATCTCAATGTTACAGTTACAGTACCAATTATTACAATGGTACTGAGCGTCAGCAATCTATTGGGGAAATTGTTCGATTCAAGCGCGCCAGTCATTAGCAAACATTTGTCATTTGCAAACTCAGTCTGACATTTATCGCTCTACAATTGATGAGCGGATGTTAGGCCACGCAATCATTTGTCCCCTAAGGATGATTGTGCCGAAATAAGCACAATTCTCGTGAAATTAATATTCTTAAGAACGCATTTGTATGGCGAAAATAATATTTTTATGATACTCTGTAAGTGCCGTAATGGTTACGTGGATGATTCCGGATTTTAAGCGCAAACCATTGCAACACTGATCACATTTATTGAATTTATCGAATTTGTCATTTTCGTCTTTTACTATTTAAAAAAAAAGCAGTGAGTAAATCTATTTTTGTCAGAAGAGTATACAAACTTTTGCCCGTAGTATAGAGCTCTAAGTGAAATGTCTGAATAAGTAGACTGCAAAATTCCGGTAGACGTACGAGTATTAACACAGTTCGGTAGCCAAAGAACAAGATTTGCTTTGTAGTTCGCCTTCAAGATTTCTTTCACCTGCGTATGTACTCGCACTCTACACCGTTTTCTCTCTGTAGTTAAATCAAAAGAGTCCAATATTAGGAAGAGAAATATAAACCATTTATTTATATATTTATTATATTCATATATTTTTGTAATTTTAAATATCAACCGCAATAACCCTTGATAGATTTAGCATCATTTGATAGATGAAGGTTAAAGTGACAGCATTAAGTGACTTTGATAGTATTACCATTGTAAAATTAAAACAATCGAAGATGAAAATAGTTCTACATTACAAAATTTTCATTGAGAAATCTATTTAATTCTTCTGACAGGAAGAGGTAGCGCTTAATAGCTAGTTGAAAGTAAAACGTTTAACTGGGATTTTACATATATGGCGACCAATGGTATGCATATATTTTGGCAACCATATATGACTTATAGCCTATACTATGACATATAACTATCATAATAGCCATAGAACAATTACCATTTTAACCTTTTTGAACTGTTTTCTGAAAGGGACTAATTTTGAGACTCTAGTTGCAAATGAGCGATATAATAATGATTGTTATACACGCAAAACAAAAACGAGTGTACACAAAGTTTAACGCAACAAACTAATTACTGACCATTAAACGCTCATAATAACCACTACGCAATCAAACTTGACCGAAACGAACTAAATTTGGCTATTAACCGCACGCGGCAGTCCAGTTTGTTGTTCAGTTAACTGTTGGTACTATGTTAACAATTATTAATAATATAATTTACTATAATAATTTCTATCTTCCAGGGCACATTGAGAGCAGTGATAGCATAGACGATGATAGATAGTGGAAGGGATTCGTGTCCTTTTGTGGTCTTGAAAAGCGTTTAGTGTATAACTTTAACATTTTAAATAACTTGCTTGATCTTAATATTAAAATTTGTAAATTATAATATACTTTTTTAAAATCGATATTACTTATATTATTATATTTACCTTATTATATTTACCTTACTTTTTTGCCTCGATGTTTACCTCTTGCAATGTTAAAACACTCGCTGTTTACATATATACAACTGAATTGTATACACAGAATGGAAGTTACGACTAAGGTTAGCCCGACCTTATCCCGGCCTGTCTTTCCGGAAGAAATATACCCATAATTTTTTTTTTATGTTCGGTTTTTCCCGATACTTGTATTCAAACAGCAGTTCGATCCAAAAACATTGTATATATCTGTAACAAAAAAGCTGTTTTGTATACGATATAAGCAAGTGTAGCAGTTACACTGGTGTAGAAAGCCACCCCTGTAGCGTTACATCAAATATTCACACAGTAAACAGATGACTAAATAAAGCTACTTTATGGCTGTTTCAAAGGATACGTACAAAGCTATTTCTAATTGAAGATACTAAATAATTGATCTGTCAAGTACAGACGGGAATTGGAATGAACATATTTGGAATCTAAAATATTAAACAGTAGCTTCTAACAATGTTTTAATTAAATACACGATAAATTTAATATTTAACTTTGCAATACAAATATACGGTATATATGTGCGATGAGTTTGCATGTTTTTTTCATTCATTATCATCCCGTCATCGTCCACTGCTGGACATAGGCTTCTCCAATGGCACGCCATTTTCAACTCTTCGCAATGAATCTTCATCACTCCACCTATCTGCAATCTTCTAGGTGTACATATTGTATTGTAGGTGTACATATTGTATATTTTACTTGAAGGCAATATTTCATCTTAGTATTTGAATGATTACTGTAGAAACAAATCAAATTTAAATAGAATCTCATCTTTTTTCCAAAAAGTGTTTTATTATTATGTCGATTACCCCACTTTATGTTTAAATTAAATCTTAGGCGATATGGGTATAAGTGCATATAAAAAATGTCTTGAGTTTTAAATCAAACAAACACATATCTAAAGATATTTACAAGCCGAAGGCAACACATTAACCCCACGAAATTGCAATTCCATTCTTAAATTGTATTCTTCACTTATATTAGTTCAGAAATTATTATTCATGATTCTGGAACACGTTGCTGGAGTGCCGTAATATTTTTTTGATTTCCGTAGTCTCTCTCTCTCCTTCTCTCTATTTTATTGTATTCAATGCTACAGACGCGGTAGAACGGTATTCATAAACGTATTTGCGTCGGCCGTCGGAGGTCCATACGTGTAGTTTACGCATTTGGGTCGAAGTAGGAAATAGAACCGGCACGATGAAGCCAAATATCCCGCACTTACGTCCTTAAACGATTTATGTTAACAATTGAGTTTAGTTTACGCATAGTCTTTTTAATTTAATATGTGAGAATACAACATGTTGCTGAACTTCTTTCGTTTTGCACTCTTTCAAAAAATACAACAAAAAGGTTTCATCAGTTGAGTTAAATTTAAAAGAAATTTCCCTATGAGCCTTTTAATGTAACGTCGGCAAAACACATTTATATTTTTATTTTATTTCCTTCCCTTTTGTTTCGTTCCGTTCCATTTCATTCCGTTCCGTCCCGTTCCGTTCCATTTTGTTTCATTTTATTCTCTTTTATTTTCAAAATTCAAAGTCAGAAATTCAAAATTGAAAAGTAAAACTTGAAAATTGAAAATTCAAAAGTCAAATTACAAAATTCAGATTTCAAAATTGAAAACACAAAATTGAAAATTCAAAGTTGCAAATTCAAACTTGAAAATTCATACTTGAAAGTTAAGTCTTGAAAATTCACAGTTAATAATTCAAACTTGTAAATTCTAACTTGAATAATCAGACTTAAAAATTCAAACATGAAAATTCAAATTAGATATTCAAACCCGAAAATTCACAGTTGAAAATTCAAACTTAAATCAATCATCAAATCAATGATCAAACTTTTCCGTGCCCCAGTTTCCGTATTCAAACCCATATAATGCTCATAACCACACAACAACCATTGGATTCACAGTACCGATAGTTAGCATTGATGTAAGTGAAATGCAAATACTGAGGTTGTCTCGAAGCTCGTTTCCGGAGGGAGGTGTTAGCAGTTACTTCTCGATCTCTACACATATATTTACGAGAATCCACGGGAATTATTGGTACAGAACTCTCCATTTTGCTATTTTATGTGTATTGGTTTTTGCACTCCTGGGTTTATACGCTTGCCTTTTATTTAAAGCATACGCCTTTTAAATCAAGGACGAAGTCATTCTTTTTATAGTAGTAGTAGTAATATTCCTTATTGTATACAAAATTAAGTACAAAAAAAGGCTAACAGTAAGTAGGTAAATAGGCGCCTTATAGCTAGCTAGCGATCTCTTCCAAGCAACCTTATTGTTGGAAGAGTTAAGGGATAAACAACACATGGTATTTATAATTCAATAGTCCGATGTCTTGTAATATAATTGCGCTTGGTGTGTCTTTTCCGTCCCGAAAGTTCATCTACTAATCCAGCTTTATTCACCTCAGTTCACAGCAACGCACCTGTGACTGAACTCAAATACTTCAAGCCCCAATGGAAATTAAATATTATAGATAGAAGATGATTGAGAAATGTGATTTATATAACATTTAATATATTTAAACAAAGATTATAATATTGTATAATTGAGTACAACTAAATTATAGTTCTCATTATTCTTACTAGATAAGTTGCAAGTGTGTATCTAAACGGTAATAAGTTTATATAAATATGTATTTATTTGATAAAGGATTCAATGTGTACACGCGTATATTTACATGTGTGTGTACATACGTGAGTGCGTGCGTGGGTGCGTGTGTGTGAGTGCTTGAGGATATGGGTGTGTTGTATGGATGCGAGTAGCAATGTTTGTTACATACTTATATGTGTACATCTTTTAATGTTTATTTCTAGATGCGTATTTAGTCGACACAATCACTTTAACAACTATATCAAACAATACATATTTAATGTTTTTTAATTTGTAATTCGCTGCATCCTTTTACATAAAATATTCCTCGGTTTGCGCAAATCATCATCATCATCATCATCAGGTTATCTCAGTCCACTGCTGGACATAGGCCTCCCAAAAAGGGGGTTTATGCCCGTAATCTCCACGCTGGGCATGGGGGTCGGAGATCGCAGGGCACAGCTTTTCGCACCGCCGACGCTGCTGCCCGTCGGCGGGCATTTAGCCGTGCCTATTTAGGCTGCGCTATACCGCAATCAGTCGGTCGGCAGAGCCCCGTCTGTTATAGCAGGGTGCACCACGTGCAGGTGAGGTTGACTTGGGCTCCTGAGATGTTGGTTGGAACCACAAATGCGCGTACAAAAATCATAAATTGATATCAGAAGAGAATTTGATATCAGTTTTATATTACAATCAAAGCTACCCATAACTTTCTACATCCGACCTGCTTCTACGCTGTCCGAGTATTACTATTCCTCGCAGATGGTTTTGTCTGATCAGACATGAAACCGAATCGATGAAATCACATTACATAAAAGCGCTTTCAACATGAAAGCAAAGAAAGACTTGAGTGCATTTGCATCAATATAGTGCAATGCAGTGCAATACCTGCCGTAGCTGATACCATTCCTTCCGCGCGCTGTCACATCGATCGACAAACAAGACGAGGCTAGCACTCGACATTTGAAATACGATTTCTGCATTTTAAAAAGGATTCAGTCAGTATCGTGAATCAAAGAAATTATCATGTATTATTTATCACGACTACTTTTGCGTACAACATTTATGGAAAGAAATAAATTATTTTTAGAGTGCGGTAGATAGATATTCAGATTGTATTTAATTCTCCATTCTGATATATTATAAATGTTTGTAGGCATGCGATACGTAATTTTTTTATTTATATAAAAAATATAGACTGATTTTGGCTACTATTTAGAGATTTGGCTATACGTATGTGTCTGGTAGAAGAGTATGTATTTGTGTGTGTCACGTAATACGAATACAAATCTGACTTTACAATGGATAGCTATGAGGATAATATCAAATACGTTTAATTATTCATGACCATTTAATGGCCATGACCATTTAATGACCATAAAAGTAATATTACTTTTATTATTATCGATTGCCAATTATTTGTGACGTTTCTTTGTGATGATCATATTAGGAGATAAAAAACCTAGTATGAGTTGCATTTCATTTCATGATCTAGATCGCAGACAGATGTTGAATGCGGCAAGCCAAAGACAGTAGTACACTGAGACAGGTTGATGATGATGAGCCTTTAACACTAAGTGAAGCTGAGAACTTAATCTTGTTAATGGAAACATACTATCGCTTATATAATTTAATCTTTTGGCGAATGTTTAAGGGTATAGTTTATTAAAAGTAAACAGACAGTCAATAAGATCGTTTTCAATGTAGAAATGAGACTTGATCAAACGAATATGTTTACCGGGCACAGTAATTAACAACTTACATAAAATATACATATACCAACATTGACTGCCTCGTTGGTAGAGTGGTTTCAAGCGCGAATGCTGGTCCTGGGTTCAAATCCCGGGTAATATTGGATTTTTCTAATTTAGAATTTCTAGTAGTGACGCTGAGTCTCGACCCGTGCCCGGTGTATGGCAATAGGC
>DWEC01000745.1:0-15443 GCA_018245735.1 Microceris miodesmiata
TCATACCACATCATCATCATCATCATCATTAGCCTATAGCTGTCCACTGCTGGACATACCACATAAATACTTCGAAACGGTAACCAACAATAAGTCTTGTAACGTTTTGTAGGTACTTCGAAATATTAATATCGCTTTTTCAATACAAAATAATGGAATTTATCGCATTATACATTTTAGTACTTAATTCTTTTAAATACCTCCTTTATTTATTTTCGCCTATTCTGTGGAGCTAGTATAAGAAATTATTAGATACTCCCTTTCAATGAACACAATCTGTTCCAAAAGTAACTAAGCGCCTTTTGTTTTATTATTTTTCATTCAAATAGAAATAAGTTGGCGAAAATTTTAAGAACACCTTTACAGTCGCTGAAAGCATTGTTTGAGATCCCAGCTTTTTATTTATTTATAGACACTTAAAAACATTCATGCGAAAAGCACGATTGTACATATATAATCGCATTAACGTGCTACAATGAATTGTAATTGAGAAATATTTGCCTTTTTCCTGGTTACCTAATAATATAATTTTAATATTTATGTAGTAAGGTACATCGTAAAGGTAAGGTACATTATTTAGCTTGAAGATATTCGTTTATATAATTCGATAATAATAATAAATTGATAAACGATTGCTATCAACCTATGTTAGTTAATAGTTAATCATTATAAAACATTTTCGGGCTCAAACAACGCGGATTCTAAGTCAGTGGCTAAATATTTATGTACATACTCGTACATTATGTACATTATGTACGTAGGTTGTAGGGACGTTTGCTAATACCCAAAATAACTTTCATCTCACGACCGATTCTGTCTATAATACTGTAAACAGACGTTAATATGTCCAATGTTATAATACCTCGCATTCGCATATTTGGCTCACTAAATTTCGTAGAGTTTGTAGGCGTAGTGCAACGTGCATTTGGCGCCTGGTGAGATACATAGCTTTTTTCGTGCATTATTATACTTAAATTCCTTCCTTTCGAGATACCTACACACGGTATCAGACTCTATGTCTAAGGTGTAAGCAATATAATTGTTTGAGACGGATTTTATGGAGGATAAAATTTAAGTTAATCATTTACTCACGAGCTTAATTTTCTAAGTGTTCTAATGTGTAGAAAATAAAGTTGATTTTTGCATGGCAGGTATCGATGTTCTTATTCCAGGATAATAATAATGCATTTTTTGTTGAAGATGTCCGTGTGCGATGGATGCACCTAGTGTCTATGTCTGTGTGCTTTTCTATGCTTGTAGCAGCTGTGCCTATTATTCTGGCTTTGTGTGCGAGACTTATGTAATAGGACTGCGATAATTTGATACATTTAAATGCAATCGTTAAAAATCATTCACGTTTTCGTATTTAACAACGCGCCGCATTCGCTAGCATGAATTGGTGTAATTGTGAAATTAATTGAAAAACGTATCAAATATTCATTTGAAATTAATTTATTCATTGAACGGTATGGTGAATTTAATTCTAAATTGAAGGCAGAATTTGCTTTATTTAAATAAAACTCATAAAATTAGTTAGTCAATTCTATTTCCTACGACATTGCATGTCAGCTTGACATTTGACTTTCCTAAAAGCAAGGGCGACAGCGCGGGAAATCGCGGAACAGAGAAACGTGTTTTTATTTTGCTTAAGTAATTACGCAAAGAAACCTAAGGATTCGTCAAGTCACGATTAAGCCATTTGTAGTATTTTTTTCGTGGCGGTGAGAAATGAAATCGATAAACAGGGTGTATCTACGCAATGGATATCTGTTTTATAAGTTCTGTCAAAAATGAATCAAGAAGTAAATTATGGAATCACATTATTTTTAATTTAATGTCCTTTTACGTGTAAAGTAAAATATACATTCTATGATTTAATTAATCGATTAAGATTTAATTAGTGGATGGTAGTTATTATAGTTGTAAAATATAATTACCCTTTCTATTCGTCTATTATTGTATTTATGTTAATAGTATGCAATAAATAAAATGCTATTATTATTGAATAACTAAAAAATATTTAAATTTGTGCCGTGTAGTATCAAGACTGAGTGTGCCTCGTAAAAAGTAATGGAGAAACATTTTTTTGCATCGTTGGCGAAGCCATTCCCAGGAACATGTGGACCGCTACGTTGCTAGATCAAATACACCATCCTGCTGCCATTGTAATTCCTTTATCAATACTTTCCAAAAAAAGTCTTTGTATGCACCTCTCCCCTTCTAACACAAATATTAAAACTCAAAGTGTAAGGGACAGATAGATTGAACGTCTTCACACATAATTGCTTGCAAAATGAATAGATTTTAAACAATGGCACAGTAGAAGAATTGACAAAACGCTTCGCGACGTCTGCGTCCCGTATAATTGGTAATTTGCGTTATATTTAATAGAAGTTTTGACTAATGCACGCAAGCCGTATGATTTTCACCAAACCTATATAAACTATCATAGTTCCTTTCATTTAGTAGACATTGATGATAAGGCCTGCCCAAAACTTTTTTGACCGGCTACTAAGTTAACTAACTTGAAGAGATAATTAAAAGCGCCGGTTTAATTACTACTCGTATATACGTATAATTATCAGAAATAAATAATTATTAGAGCGTATAGGAAGTAGAAATTTAGTAGTATGTACTGTATGTAGAAAGTAGAAAAATTTCTACCTATTCTTCTGTGATCGGACTTTTATAGGCTCAATGCCCGAAAGTATAGAACGAAACTTTATAGCGAGGGAGTGTATAACAGGTCCATGGAACTGTTCCTACGGCGGGTAATTTTTCGCTTGACAAAAAGTGATTAGAACAAGTGCTTGAATACATTACAGTCAGAATGTAATATGTCGTAATTAGAACTCTGATAGTAATTTATTGCTTAATTTATCATAACGATTTATCATAGCGTGCTGCATACTGCGCTGATTGTATATAGCTGCAACTAACGACACCGCCGGAAACTATTAATATTATTATTAGACGTATGATCTCAAAAACCGGATGTCTGTATAGTTTTGCATGAGAGACGTGTGTGTGAATTAATTCAAATGTTAAAATCGCCGCAGACATTAAAGAGTTACATGATCACAGATTTTCTGCAGCGAAGCGTGAAGATTGCATTTATATGATACACCACGTGTGCTTTCTTAAGTAAGATAATATGTAATGTGAAACTGTGAAATCCTTCGTTTATTAAACACATTTTGACTCTTATTTAAGAAGCAATTGGGACAGCGTCAACCCTAATGAAAAAAATATTATTATTACTCCGTGAGTGCTGATAATGTCGTTTGTTTCGAGCCATAACGATAACTGAGGGATTGAACGTTTTTAAAAAACTGAATGGGCTAGTAATTAGATTGATTTGTTGCAGCTCAATTAAACCTATTATTATTTGGTTTATTATTATGACGTTATCACGCCAGGTACCTTACAGGACAGGCTGAGAGCACCGTGTGTCTAATATTTTTAACCTCACAGACCCGACTTTTTCAATTTGTGAATAAATTTTTTACTCTTCATACACAACCCGGCTTCGGAGACCAGACTCCCGCATCGATCAGTATCTAATCTATTCGGTCAAGATAGGTGACTAAATATATTTAATCTATGTTAATATTATATGTATAAATTCCTCAATGCTCGTTGAATTTCCGCAAGCAGCTGTGTGATCCATTGAGACATTGTGACCCTTTCATGCTCTACCATTACAATAATGATAAATTATCAAAAGTAGCTTGTAATAATTTTGTAGCTAACTTCGATAGTTCATTATAGTGTTCAGTTACAATTATATAATAGTTTTATGATTATCTTGTATTTCGTATAACTCAATGTGATTAATGCGTAATCTTAATTGCATGTAGTCTAGATAAAATTATATTTTTTTTTTAAAACGATTTTACCGCTTTTTTATAATTTTAATTAGAATGTATAACGGATTTTAAGTATTTCGCTATTAATAGGTATATCGTAATGAGAGTATTGGTTTAATTAGTCTTATACTTTTAAAATGGATGCATTAAATCATAAAGTGAATAGCTATGAGAAGTATTTAATATATAGGTACTGACTTTTCTAAATATTGTTCGTATTGAAATTTTATCTGTTGTTTACAGTACATATTACAGTAAAACATGTCAATTTTGGAGGATCTAATGTGTAATTTCATATCTATTCTCACAAATGGAATGTTGTAAATCGAAATATGTTTTACTTTTTTCATTGCCACTTGCAAGATGCTCTACTTTAACTCTCTTAAGGGATGCAATATTAACGGTTGGTTTAATAACTTATTATTGTAATTGGCCGAGTGTGATTATATTATATTATTATGACGAGCAGTTTCGAATGATAAATCAATCGTGTGAGTAAAGCTAGAGCCGGCTGATTATAATAAAAGGGGTGCCAGTGTCAATTCACTTGACGTCCTTGAAAATACTCGTAAATGGTCGAGGGCACAACTTTATAGGCGCTGTATCGGTAACCGAATGTCCCATAGTTGGAATGGGGTAACAGCGCCGAATCACGACAGGTAACCAATTAATTCAAAACTGTTCGAAAACCTTGAATTAATGCGCCTAATCTCAAGGCCAACATTAATATTCATAGTCACTGAAAATATTAATTATCCCGGCGGCGCTGAATCACGCACAAAAATCAGTAACAATAGGTATTAAAGAATACCACTGTAATAAAGTAGGTGAAAATGAGCATATTTTGTTTGCGCGTGATATTGCATATTGATGTTTTGTGTTTAAAAATTTAATTGATGTATTGAAAAAGGCTTTGGAAAATGTTTCCATGTAGGGATGATATGTAGTAAGTAAGTCCTGCTAGAACATAATTTTGTACCGTACCCTTGATTCAGTACTACACCTACAGTTCCATTCATATTCATGGTCTGTAGCAAATATTCATGTGCGACGGCAGCTACTTGTTACGAAGCCTCTTTGTTCATCGTCATCATCAGCCTGCTCTCGTCCACTGCTGAACATAGGCCTCTCCAATGGCACGCCATTGAGCTCGATCTTCAGCTCTTCGCGTCCAACCACTGCCATCCACTTTGCGTATATCGTCACTCCACTTAGCTGGAGGGTGTCCTACACTACGTTTGCCAAGTCGCGGTCTCCTCTCCAGAACACGTCCACTCCAGCGGCTATCGGTTCTGCGATAGATGTAACCAGCCCACTGCCACCTCAGCTTGCTAATCCTCTGGGATATGTCGATGTTCACTAACCATAATTAATACCTATATGCTCACAGCCGGTTCATTGAGAGGCAGGCAGAGAGTATAACTACATAATTATCTAAATATATTATTTTTTATAAATATATATTTAAATTTATATAATTAATATTTATATATAATGAGGTATACATATATATAAATATTAAATATATAATATTTGTTATTAAGCAATTATCCTTTTTCAGTCTCTCTCATCACTCTATGCAAGCACGCCTGTTTCGACGAGTTTTCAGTTATTAATTTCATCATATAATAAAAGTCACCAGCCAGTAAATATGATATTTATTGATTTCTCTGTTTTAGTAGTCCCGTTCGTAACTATGAAATGTGCGAAGCTGCAACTTCAAGAAAGGTCGAGACCGAGAAAGAAGTTGGAAGTGAAGCTCGACAACCCAAGGAGATACTGCCAGAAGCGAATGATCAATCCGGAACACGAGGAAGACCCTCGATGGAATGACATTTTAGACAGGTAATCTTAATATTTACATTTACTTTTCATGCCAGGTCCTGTACGGGTTAGACAGGTCCTCTACAGACGTGACGTACTTCTTGTACATAATTGCTTACAGTTATGCCGGTTTTGAAGATTTCTCACACCCGTCTTAATATTAACTGTACAAATTTACTACACACCGATAAAATCTATTATGTGTATTGACACATCATTGTAAATTAAATTATCACAGAAATGTTTAATATGTATTACTATGCCCCGTTTTACTATTTTACTAGGGATTATTCTATGTCATAATGTCAGAAACAAGTATCAATACCACAAAGGTGTGGTTTGGTGAGAGAAATGCTTAGAACTCTGTTTTTAAGGAGGCTTACGAATATATTTTAAAGGAAACGATGATTCCCTTAATGTAATGTATACCATTATTCGGCAAAATATCAATCCGTGGGACACATTTAACAGCTAATTACCAATTAAAATAACAACAAGGGTTCTAAGGAAAAGTGTAATCACACATATATAAGAAAGTATCATATCTCCGCCAGCTCAGCAAGGGACGTACTGTAATAGTATATTGAGGTAATGATTAATAAATATGTGAATGGATTGTCTTTCGACTTTGATAACACTGCGCTGCTATATTAATAGATTTCTGGAACCTTGTGAAGGTGCTGACCACCTCAGGAGGTGCTGTTAGACATTCGCAAATAATTACCTATAGGTAGCCTTCCAGTAAAAGAATAGTTTTAGATGAATTTTTGTTCTTAGTTCACTACAACTGTAAATTTCCTATAATCTACAATAGGTAATAAACTCGACGGAGTTATAACGTTACCTTACCTATTTAACAGAAATGTTTAATATGTTTACAATCTGACAATACTTAGTTTACTTTTACTTAAGGAAAGAACTTTTTTGCAGATTTCACTGCAAAGTCAACAATGAGCCGTGCGATCTTAACGAAACATACGACAGTGTACGTGTCCAACGGCAAGTCGAAGATATGTTTCTTTCTGTACAAAATTTGCAATTCACAGGTGACGTCAAACAAAGGAAACGACCACGAACAAGCTTTAAATATAAGACCCTAGCTAGTGGTCAGAAACACCGCATGTTTGTTAAGCAAATAGTAAACTGTGAACACGACGATGCAGGCCGATCTTCCGAACTCACAAGCTACTACTTCGACGATTACGCGAAATATTTTCACAACAACGATCGTTCCAGACCATCTTCCGGAAAATCTAGCATGTTTCTTTATAATTTAACTAATAAAAGCAAAGAAAATAAAGCAATACAGGTAGATATAACACAAGCTGGTGAAACGAGGAAAACGCAACGACCCGATGCGAAAGCGAAAAAGTCTCTAAAAAAAGACGTTACACTAGAATGTAAAGACGAAATTAAAAAGGAACAAGATGAAAATAATATACAGGACACAAAAATTGCTTTTTATAAACGTGGAAAAAGAAAAAGTCTCACAATTTCAAGGACAGAGAGTCCTGCTACTGTTCAAGTAATTAGAGTGGATGTTGTTTGCAATTACAGCTGTAGCTCCACGAGCTCAGATTATGAGGACGACAAACAAACTAGCCTTAATGATGTGGAGAAGGTAAAGAAAAATAAGGATACTGTAAAAATTAAAAACACAGGATTCGCGGACAAATATCTCTTGACGAATACGGTAAAGACTCTCGACGAGAACTTGTCGGGCGGAGCTAAAGTCACATTGCTTTGTAAAACTTTTAGATTGGCAGATAGATCTAAGTTATCGAATAGAAATCCTTTGAAGAATGCAAAGGAACTTCCAAACTTGAATAAAAAGGTTAAGATTAAGAAAGAATAGTGTGTTGATTTAGCTGAAATTTATATTTATTAAACTACAACATTAACGTTAGGTTTAAACCATGCTTAAAGTCGTTCACTGATATTATTGTGTAACAAAATCTTTTAATTTATAATGGGGTAGTATTGTGTGTCGGTGTGACGTCTAAAATACCTGCGAGCAAAACCTGGCGTCCCTCTGGCGCCACCCTTACTTAAACATGCGCTTTCTAAAGTTTGTATAATGTTTAAACTCCGTGGAGCTTGAAATATTTTAATGTGCATTGTAATGAAACAAATCAAATAAAATAATTTATACATTCAGCTGATTTTACACGAATGTTACTTAATTTTTATATTGCAGAAAACATCATTAACAATTGATAATCTTTTTCTAAAAGTGTCAGTAGATTTTATGTTCGTTATTTATTATACGATTTACTTACAATTTATCAAATTGGGGAAAATGTAAGTCGGTGCTATATTCATTAAAGTTTGAGTACCACTGATAGCAACGTAAAAAATTGAAACGTAAACTTTTCACATACCCTGTGATTTAGTGCGACGGCGCGCACAATCTATTTTGGTCAGAAATCATTTAATCTCCAATTTTCGATCAGAAATGTGAAAAAAAACTCAAGAAATTTATGTAATCAATCTTAACTTTTTAATTCTGGCACGCTATGTTTAAATTGAGGTTGTAATTTGTAAAATTGCATTAATGCAACAAGATACTCATGTTTTATTTTATTATTAAAAATAACATAATTATTAAATTAACACATACTTGATACACTTGTTTTACTTGCTTGCAAAGTATATAATATAAAATTTATCTCAATTTACTTTACAACTTAGTACGAAAACAATGATATATACGTTTTTTTAAGTAGGGTATACATACAAATATGCTGCGTGCGGTAGTTCCTTTATGGATAAAACAAGATAAAGCACGCTTCAAATGAAATAGAACATATTTGTATGAGTTGCCTATTTGATTGTTACACAAACAATACCTATTGCGCTATTGGTTTAGGACCTTTCCTATTGCTAAGAAGGTCATATTGATTGATGCGTAATATAAACTACTTCTTACAAAATTTAAGCGATGATGTTACTGATTTCACATTTTAATTTAATGATCGAATAATTAAATACTTTCAATTAAATACCTATGATTCATAAATGATTAATGATTAACGTTTTAGCCACAAGATTTTTAAATTACGTTAAGCTTAGATTTTCAGAGTTCAGAACCCTCAGTAGTTATTATAGTGTAGAAATCTCTATAAATGATAAAGAATCAGGTCTTTACGACAGCTATAACACGTGCAAAAAGGATCGAAACTGTGCATAAATTAACTTTTTAAAATAAAAGTCCCGTCAAAGACATGATCAAGTTTTTTAGAAAAATTGTAACTTAATTCGGAATCGGATCGGATCGGATCGGAAAGTTCGCGTGCGAGCCACTGAATAAAGTCAAATCGTCTTTACACTGGTCTAATTTCTGTGTATATTTTTTTGTGTACCAACGATTTTCTAATTCCTGCACAGCGATATAATAGCAGGTCCTTGCCTGTGAAAATTAAGGGATTAAAATTATGTTTTGTTATATTTTTGTGATATTATTATTAACATAATTGTACATCTGTTTGGAATTTTTTATTAACTGTTCTATTTATCTTTACTCATACATTTATTAGAATTCTATTAATACATATGTACTTATTATCAAAGCGTTATTTTCAGCACAGCGCAGTTACGAAAATCTTATTGGCTATTTCACTGTTGATATCTAGCATTGTTTATTAAGTTTCCATAGATGTCAATAGTACAGCAAAGAGAATTCAGAGTTATTTAATTACTTTAACTTTGTTGAAATTATTAATAATTTAACCTATTTTATGATTATACCCATAAAATATGATAGTCGTAGCTTGCTTTATCTTCTTTATTATGTCACCATTGTCTTCAATAAGTTTTTAAATTATTGAGGTACAAATACATTTTTAATGGTTTATTGTAGCACAAATACTTCTGTTATGTTATGAAAGATGTACTATTTATAAACTAGTAAATAATTTATAAGTATATGCTTTATAAATAATAATATTATAAGATTTATAAAATATTTTTTTTGCCAAAATTAGTAGTAGCCGTATTGCTCATTGAAAACAATACCAAACTGTCAAAATAGCTTATAATAGTTATTAACTACTCATAATTGCATTTACAAAAAGTAAATTTTACATTTTTCGCAGAACTTGTAAAAACACATAGCCTCTATTCGCGAAGTTGAATAGTACTTTTCGGGAGTACCTATGTATAGTGAAACGAATTCGTTATCTGGTATATCGATTGATTTGGGAATGTAAAGGTTTAGTTGTAAATCTAATTTATTATTTGATCAATGCTAATTGCACTTAGTTGTTGTGAATATGCTCAAGATATGGGTATTTAAATTTATGTTAAGGTAATTAAGTAGCATTGGACTTGGGCTGGAACGTGTCGAGTGAAGTACATAGTGGAGGCGAGATCACTAGCAGAGACGGGAATGATTAACGATCGGAACGGAAACGTTTCTGAATATTAATTTGTAGTGGAGGTCACCGACGGCCTAGCAAGTGTGACACGGCCGCAGCGAAAGGATTGGTACGCCATAGGCAACCCCACCCGATGGGGTGAAATGTGTGTGCCGAATTTATAGGTGTGAGAGATGGAACTTCAGGGTAGCTAAAGGGTGAGGTGGACTTTGGACCCCCCTAACTTGGGGGGTTCTAAACCCCCCAATTTGCCCTAGTCCGGCACCCCCGCCCGAGGCTCCCCGTCCGTTCCTGTCCAAGCGATAAGAGGGAAGAGGGGTGCGCGTCAAATGGACGTTTTACGCATAATTTAGAGCAGTAAATGGATTCGAACAGTCTCCATATAGCATACCTACTGAGGAAGTATTAATGTGCTGATTTGCCAAAATTTCCCTTTACTAATTCTCAGTTGAATTCAGTTTTTACGCACAGGCGTACTTCTTTGCGAAATACACCGATATCTGGCGATTATCCCATTATTTATTATCAAATAATTGGAAGTAACACAGTTGGTTGTTGTTCTCTGTAGCATTGTTTGTTACCTTACTGATAGATTATTCTCTAGATTTATTTAATGAAACTCTTTGTTATCAAACAAAATAGTCTTCAAAAAGTAAAATTAAGAAACTTATTGTTTGGCAAGACGTAAAATATCAAATAAACCCCAATCGCAATCGAAAGGAAGTTTAAGCTTTGAAGCGAGGTATTAAGGTTCATTTTTAAGCGTATAATTTAAAAATTAGATATTATATTGCTGTCGGACGTACGTTAGAATATTAAAATCATGGTAGAAGATTATACGGGTATGTAATATCTAAATTTCGGGTGCCCAGCTTCGAGGGACATGATAATATAAAACAGGTCGTAGGTTTTATTACTTTTTTGAATTGAAGGTGTTTTGCGGGGGCGAAGGAAAAACTTATAAATAAATTTAAAAAAATTGTATTCCGTAATTACGTATACTTGGACGTGTTTTTAGGGTACTGTGTTCATCGTGAAACCTCTATGTAATTATCGCGTGGATTTTTGTTGTCTGCTGATGAATAAATGTATGTAAAAGTCGTAATTTCTGACTCTGGGCCTTTTTAAAACGGAGAGATCGTTTTAGAGACGAATATGTTTCAGATTTACGTTCTGAGATCTCCCACGCTTGACTACCGGTGACATTTCATTGTCGAACATTGTGTTAACACATCCTGTCTACCCACATGTGTAGTGTTCAATCAAGATATCGTAATGATAAGAAATTTTATGGTTCAGTAGCCAAATGGGGAAAGGTTATAAATTTATCGGATTCGTCCGTCCTAGTCACAGGCTCACAGCGTTGAAATTTAATTACTTAAACAATACCTCGACACTTTGTTCACGGAATCCTGATACAATTCTAATACGAAATATTATAAATACCTACATGCATGTCAAATGAATGTCGTTTCGTAACTGTTTGTTTTTTGAACATGTATTCGTGTAGTAGTATAGACGTGACTACAATGCAAAATATTTTCGTTATAATTGAATTTTAGTCATCAAGGAGCTCTGAAATTTTAGTAAGAGTATGGAAATATGACTACTCGTATGATAAGCATAATATGGTATATGTAAAAATAAACAAATGAAGCTACTGACGTCACGAAGTAACCACGTCAACAGTTGGAACAATTTATTTATAATATGTGATTGAAGTTAAAATAGTAATAATAGTAGGGGGACTATGACGATATATTTTTACTATGGCTAAACTTGTAATACTAATCTATAAACCACACTGTTTTTTCATTACATCTACAAATAGTTCGCTAGAAGCTAGTTAGATGGTGACACACGTGACTTTTCATAATATATTTTATTACGTAAATACATCGCTAAAACTCAATAAAATCAGTATTACAATTAGGTTTTAAATTAATTGATGAATCCCGTTACATGTATGTAGTAATAATCTGTAGGAATAATCTGAAATATCTATACCTTTGTTTAATTGCCTTTGAAATTTTGCCTGCCAATTTTTCTTAATTAATAAACGCATCCTAAAGACAATCTATCTTATACTTTAACCTAACATTATATAGGACCAATTAATAATAATTCATAGCCGTGATAAATAAATGTATTTATAGGTGATATATGTGTTAGATCCAAAAATGTTCGTAATGACTCGTGCAAACATAAAAATAATGATACATAAAATTTTGGTCCGCCCAGGCAGGCGTGCATTTTTGTACATACGTGGATTTCAAGCAGACCCGCAAAATAACCTATTTCTGATAAATAGTTTTTATGACTACAATTATGAAAAAACTTAGGTACTTCCTGTTTTATTTATTGGTGGAGTGAAAATTGAATGAATTAGAGTTAGAGTGTAACAAAAATGAGATAACAGTAGCAGGAAACTGGTTGATCATTTTGAATAATTCTAGCTTAGAAAATAGTAAAATGCATGTTTATGACGTTCGTAATGTCCACACAGCGATTTCACAAGAAAAGATATGTATACGTAAAAAACTTATAAAGGATTAAATGGATAAAGTTTTGTGTAACAAAAATGCTATTTCTTGTGAAATTTTAAAATGCGACAATTTTCGAGTAAAAATGTAGACGTTCTAAATTCAAATCACACTTTATATTTTTTATAAGCTCATGTATTCCCCCATTGCAATATGGAACTGCGATGGTAACATTTTGACGCAACTACTTTCAACGCTGATATTAGTGATGATGGCAATGAAATCTTGAAATAAATAGTAATAATTCTTAACGGAAATCAACGATAAAATATTTCCAAAAGCAACGATGTCCCTATCAAAGGTGCTAAAAATAAACCCGGTAGACTAAACATGGCGGACAAAGATAGAAGTGTCTGTCCTCTAACTAAATTTAGAGGACAAAGATAGAATTGCCTGTCCGTTAACAGTCGTTGCCGAATAAAACATGAGTGCCGTGCAAAATTTATTTCATCAGCGCGTTTTTATATAAATATATATCTTGTGTATGTATGTATATACACACGCATATATATACACACGCATATATACACACACACATATATATATATATATATATACATACATATATATATATATGTGTGTGTGTGTGTGTGTGTGTGTGTGTGTGTGTGTGTGCGTACGTGCATGCGTGCGTGCGCGTGTGTGTATATATATATATGTACCTATTACCACTCATTACTACGACTTTGTACCGCGTTGTCCATCTGTTACTAATATACTGGATATGTAATTGCATTAACTGTATTTTTCATTAAACACAAATTAACATCCATTTAACATTTGTATGAATACATGCACACATGAGGCAACTATTGGATAAGATGTTTTTAGGTCTTTTATTATATTCAAGTACTGTATTGCACCAATTCTTGTATTCAAATTTTGTATTGTACCAATTCTCTTACCAGGTGTGGTAATTACAAACACCGCTCTATATAGTAGAATCATTAATGGAAGCAACAAATCGTCCACGGGTATGAAGTTAACTGCTACTATATCTTATGATGTGGTTTCGGTCTAAAGTTGCCAGGTCTGTAAATTTAATATTTAGAGAGATATTGTTTTTATTTTATAC
The DNA here is from genome assembly GCA_018245735.1 of Microceris miodesmiata. Taxonomy (NCBI): domain Eukaryota; kingdom Metazoa; phylum Arthropoda; class Insecta; order Lepidoptera; family Hesperiidae; genus Microceris; species Microceris miodesmiata. The sequence goes on from DWEC01000745.1 coordinate 13,688, forward strand.
TGGCTGCATTGCGAACGATCAAGTGAGCGTATACTTTTCCGAATCATTATAGTGCATAGGAAAAGTTTTTTTTTTCACTAACAATTAAAAAAATACACTTAGAAATAAAAGAAATAATTTATTTTGTAAATGAGATTTGAATAAGCAATTAACATTATAAAACAAATTATTTGATTATTTGAAGGAGAGAGAATCCTAAATAAAACTCTCCTTGTGAATGACATAGAGGCTAGAGGAGAACACGTTAATATTTTCGTCACCTCGAAATCCTCCACCGATATTTTGGGGCGGATGTTAAATAATTATAACTAGACTTGACATTTATAGTTATTTCTATTTAAGATCTGACATTTATCGTGCCCTTGGGGAAGGTAAATGTTATTTAGCCAGTAGAGATCACGTATATGTACATGACGTAATTCCATTGCATGAGGCTAGGGCCATCTTGCAGTCAGGTTGCGGGGCGTCCTTGCGTTGGTGCGACGAGGCTCACAAAAAAATCTGAGCGCATAAAATGGAAAAGGTATTGGGATTTATATACTACATGATTACGGAAAAGTAAAGAGCTACGAGCGGGATGGGGGGAAATTAATTGAAATCGGATAAAAACAGATTCTAAACAAAGCTTAAATGCAAATGAGTTAATATATTTCCATTACATAGTCTATCGAAAATGTTATCAAGTTAATGGACAGGAAAAAGGGATACTTTTTAATCAAATTTATCTGCAGTCCTTTGTTACGGAAGGTCCAGGAAACGGGCGTGGAGTGAAGGGTTTTATGGCAATGTTTTAAATGTGTTCCATATTTTTAATATCGGTAAGGTTCGTTATAATGTAAGGGCTTGAGACGTTACCACACCTCTAAGAATATATCAGATACTTCGGTTTTTAACAACTGTTCTTATTACCGACGAGACAACCTCCACCGAAACCCAGTTTGTCTGTCTTATAATGTGTAGCTACTAGTGGAGGACTTGCGAGCCGGGCCATAGCTATAAAAATGCAACTTAAGGAGTTGTTATAATAAGGCGGAATATGTGCACATTTACCTCATTGGAGGCTTGTGTCGAGCAGTGGACTGAGACAGGCTGATATGATAATGGTGATGATGATTTAAAACTTATTGCGTGGTATTTTTATCATAAAACTTACGACATTATGTTTTACCGTGTTTACGTATCCCTGTTAATCATCAATGCGGCATTGTAAAATTTACTGCGGTTTATAGCCATTTAAGAAGAATTGTCTTCTCACACCTCAGTTGTCTTCTCACATCTCAGAGAACATTATGGAGAATTCTACTTTATGGAGGCGAAGGTTTTCATTACCTTCAGTGCAAGGGACATTTGATCTTAGAGTTAAATTTTGTTGTGGAAAGTTACGCGCCAGGATTTGAACTCCGTAACCCGAATCGGAATGTTGACTGCTGACCTACCAGGTTGTCACTGTATGATTGATATAAATATCTAACGTTTTTTTCCATCTTACGGCAGAGAGACTATGTTTTTACATTGCATTGTATTGCTTAGAACTTAACCAAAGAACAATAATAATACATGTTAATAATAGAAATCAAAATTGTAGGCGTGCATTGTAACGAGCTGCGACGGCACTTATAAATTCTCAATTGTACCTGTTTTCTTAATCTAGTACCGAGTCGGACCGCGGCCTCCACTGGAAAGAAACGGCGAGAATCTCAGAGGGCTTGTCTTTTTTAAAAGGAAATTTTAATTTTTTATTAAGATCTGTCTTTTA